>CM045557.1:14875651-15072381 GCA_024721245.1 Mitragyna speciosa | reverse complement strand
GGCCAATTAACTCCAAGCATATATCCTCTTCAGTTCTGCTTGAACCATTTTCTTGAGATTCGGTCAAGCACTCCTTCAACTTAATCTACATTAATGTTTGCGATCATCTTGTTAGAACATAAATTGCGAATTATTATCTAATTGAATATTGCAAAAGTTATGTAAATACAAGCTTAATAGAACTCACAGAGTTACTTGCAGACACCTCATCAATCATTGCATTTTTCTTCTTACTAAAATGGGTCATTTCATACTAGCTCTATCGGTCCAATTATACGTCCTTCTTTTGCTTCCTAATATGTACAAAAAGTAAGAAACTAGATTGTGCATCATAAAATAAATAGATGTAGCACTTTACCCTTTCAGCCTTATGACGTAAGAACGACTTTGTTCCAGCTGTATGAGCTGATTTTTGCTTTGATCTATTGACCGCATTTCGTCTACTTATGGCCTACACTTAGCAAATGTAAGATTCTTAATAATATAGCAAAGATAGATAGTATTAATAAAAAAAGTGTGAATTATAAGCCATGGTACCTGAAATTCTTCACTACAGAAGTAATTGCAAAGATACACCCAATCTTCTTTTTCCATTCGTGGAGGGCAATGTGACAGAGCTTCTTCCTTTGTCTTGAAACTCTTGAATAACTTGTGAAAATTGTGTCGCCTATTTCGATATTGAACGTTCAATTGCTTAAACAATGCTGGTTCAATATGGTCGCCTTCTTCATGAATGAAATTATTCTGCATATGAAAGCAAATTTTAGTTTGAATGAGAGAAATTGATGAATATAATAAGCTGAAACTATTTTTGACTAAGCAAATTAATCAAAAAAGACAAATATTTCACCTACAAGGAGAAAGTAACTTACATTGGTCATTTTCAGCATTGCTTCCCGGTCTACTTTTGGAAGCTTTGCCCATTTTGGAGCTTGCCACTTGCCAAAGTTCCGAATCACACAAGATGCTTCTGAGATAAACTCCTGTGCACCTTCTCCAATTAATCTGCCACTTGTCTTTGAAATGTGAACTTTGACCTTTTCTCCAATCTTCTTCTTCTTAGCCAAAGAAATATTGCGAGTAGGTCCTCTTGCCCTCTTTAATGTTTTGGTGCCTAATAAAAATAGGATGCAAATTTTGTAAGTTTAATAGATACAAAGAATTACACTTCTTAAATATGTCATAGAATAGTTAAAGAAAGTCTCATAACCATTGCTATTGTCATTTTGAACCGGTTCCACGACATCATTGCTGTTGCTGCCACACGATATGAAATGGTCAGATCCTTCATTTTGTGGGGAAGGATTAGCGTGACCTTCAACTTCAACACTCGTGGGTGTTGTCTGCCTATCCCCTTGTGCTCTTGTAGTAGCTCCATTAGTTGTTGGCTCATCCCCTTGTGCTATTGTATGAGCTCCATTAGTCAGTTGAATTTGGTTCCTATTATGCAAAGATAAATGATATAAACATGAATTAGAACATAAATGCTTCTCCAATTGAGGCGACAGTTAGTACATAAATTATTCATTTTTATAGTTGTTAAGCAATCACTTAATTTTCAATAATGACCCTATCACTATGGCAGCAAAAGCAGCCTTTTTTCATTTAATTACCAAGTACCAACCTCGGTTTCAGGAAATAGACGCATTTGAATTGTTCTTTTTCGTCCCAAGCCTAATGCCGAGCCTACACATGTGTTTGATGCACCAACCTGTACCAACGACATTGCTTATACATAATGTTGGTAAATGAATACATGCTATTCAAAAAATAATGCATAACAGTCCCAATCCACAAATATGGGAAATTGCTACAATTAACAATGTGTTTAAAGAAAATATAGGAGCAAGATAGTTCATGAAAACATTTTCTAACCAAATTTAAGCGATGTGCAAGGACAAAAGCACATTGATAACTATATTTGTACTTTATATTTACCAAGAATTATTTGATTCAAGTTGTTGGTGGAGAAGTGGTGTGCCTAACAAAAAAAAGTGTACTACATTTGTCGTAGTCCAAAGAACATCTCATTTACAAAAGCAACAAAAGCCAATCAAGTACTGAGAATGATATGTTTATAAATGGTTCCCCACTTGTACATAGTTTACATACGAGGGACAAGATCATGGGGCACGCAGATATTGGAATAATAATTAGACACACTGCTGAGTTAAAAATAATCATCATTTCCGAAAAAGTGCATGCAAATATGCCTATGGAGTCACAATCCTATGTCGAGGTTTGAAAAATTAAAGAAATCCAGTTGAACTTCCATAGTTGCTTTCTTAGTAGCATTAGAACTTAATTCTTCAACTTCTAATGCTATTAAGCAAACTAACCCATGGAAGCTTAATAGCATTAGAACTTGAAGAATTAAGAAACGTTACTCCTACCCTTGGAAGTCTTGACTCAGTTTTCTTAACTATTTTCAGCTATGAATTCAAAACAAAATTTTTTGGACCATTTTCAATGTAGAAGATAATGATAAAATATGTAGAGGAAGAACTGCGTTACAATTTTTATGGTGCATTGTTTTCTTTATTTATAAAGGCAAGAGTATTACTCAACTTACATATGATTTTATGTAGCTTTTTGATACAACATACCATAGCCTATTATAACCTTTTTACAACACCTAAGACATCATTAATGCCTTTATATTGCAGAAGGATCATTAAAGCCACTAGACAGTCAAAAATATCTATGCAATCAATTTGTCCCATATATTTATATTTTCAACTTAAGCAACACTGAAATCATAAACGTGTTATTAATCTACCATAACCTCATCACGTGATAATGAATTAACCATCTTTCAACAAACTCTATTCTCAAACATCATTTTTTCAATTTTGTGCTTCTTTTGCTGTTATAAATAGAGAGAGAGAGGGAGGGGGTGAGAGAGAGAGAGAGGGAGGGGGTGAGAGAAAGAGAGAAATAAGCAATGCGACAACTCGACCCTAGTGATTACTGGAATGGACTAAATTTCACGCTATCATGAAGATGTTTTTAATGTTATTTATCTTTCATCCTGAATAAAATTTTCAAAAACCAATTTTGTTCGATGTCCAAAATCAACATTTCTCATAGTGACTTAACTATGACCATTTTTAATGAATTGTTGATTATATGTAATTTATTATTAGGAACTTCTGTTAGCAATTGTAAGAGCTATCATTCTGCGAACATAAATAATAATGTATTCTTTGTAATACATATGTCATGTCTTACTATAACAAATTCTAGTAAAAAGCCTCTAAATACCTGACTAGCTGAATTCAATTTGGGTTGAAGTGACATTGATGCCGATGCACCTTCAGACGAGGGTCCTGCTCTAGTGCCCGTAGTGGTCACTACATTACCTTTTGTTGCACCAACTTGCTACAAGAACAAAACAAACAAATATTCATGAAATCCATGCATATTCAAGTAAGTAGAAATGTATTCAAACTCTATTTTCAATACCTTATCAGCTGCATTAGATCTGCATTGTTGTGAACCTGATGTGATTATACCTCCACTTAGTCGCGTGTGGGCATATCCTTTTTTCCCAGGTCCAGCCATCTGCCATCAGAATAAGGAAAAAAATATTATATGATATGCATAGTGAATGTCATAAATTGACACTTTGCTAGAGACATAATATTGAAAATCAAACTATTCACAAATTTGTGCAAGAAAGTATGACAAACCAGCAGTTATGCAGAAAGAAGATCTTCATTACAACTGTTATTTTTAAAGCACATGTTCAATCAAAATCATAGTCATCACTTTCAATTATATCTTCATCTTTATCTTCATCACTCAAAAATTGCTCAATGTCTTCATCATCAATGAAATCATCATCTATTTCTTGTGCACTTTTGGAAGAATTTTTGGAAATTAAAATAGTAGCTTCAATCCTCTCATCTGCTAATGCATCCTCTCGTCTTAAAGAGTGCAATTCATCATTTTCTTGCACACCAATCAAATCTTCAACATCATCTTCTTGATAAGCTTCATCATCACCAACCACATCATCTTCACTTTTCTCAAGCACATCATATGATGCACGAGGATTGACCACCTCTACTATATGCCAATGACCACCAAGTTTCATATCCTTGAGATAAAAAACTTGTGCAGCTTGGGATGACAATATATATGGCTGGTCGGTGTACCATTTCTTTGACACATTAACACTAGTGACATTCCATTGTTTGTCAAATCTGATTCCTGAACTGTTTTTCAAATCCCACCAGTCACATTTGAACAATATCACACGATTTTGACTAAGTGGGTATTCCACCTCTAATATATCAGTGACTATACCGTAGAAACTTATCTCATCATTATCATGCTCCCCCTTAACCATAACGCCACTATTTTGTGTTTTTCGTTCTTTCTCACAAACTTTCGTGTGGAATCGATACCCATTAACATTACAACCTGGGTATCTGTTGACTCGAACATCAGGCCCCTTAGCCAATGACAAGAGTTCATCATTGCATTCTCCAAGTGCATGTAATTGAGAAACCTATGTCAAATAAGAATCAAACTAGTGATTTTTAACCAAATTACGAGTTTTATAACAATAGATAAATTTATGTTATGCTTATTATATACTTACGCGCTCTTCAAACCATTTTGGAAATTCTAAATCATGTAGCTGTTGGACATTGGGTACGTTTTGCTTTTGAAGAATTTCCATATGTTCCCTATACAAACAATATTAGTTCATTATGCACAGCTTATAATTAAAGGCACTTAATTAAAAAAAATGAAACTTCGAATATGTTAGCATATAAAGGTCGCCTACCTTATGTACTCATCTATCTCTTCACAATTTTTTAAGATGTATAGGTGAACCATTTTCAATTCAGCGTCATCCATATAACCAAACATTGTTGCTCCAAAAGGTCGAGCAACACCTGAAAAAACAGATAACTCTCCTGAGGTTTCAACCCTCTCTGTATTTCGTTCCACATGATTAAACCGAGTTGGAACATTTCGTAAGTACATGGAAATGAATGTAAGACATTCATCATCCAAGTAACGCTCTGCAATGCACCCTTCTGGTCGAGCCCTATTATGCACATATCGTTTGTATTGACCCATTTTCCTATGTTCAAAAAATTAAGTCAATTATATTAAATCTTATAATATCTTGTCTAATAAAATCAAAGAACTATATAAAAAAATAAATATTTACCTCTCAAATGGAAACATCCATCGGTATTGTATTGGTCCACCAATCTTTGCTTCAGCAGGTAAATGGACCATTATGTCAAAAAAGAAGGAGGAAATATTCTTTCAAGTTTGCATAGTATTAAAGCAATATTCTTCTCTTGTATTTCCAGCTCATCCAAATGTAGAGTTCTACAGCAAATTTTTCTAAAAAAATTGCTGAGCTCTACTAATGTTTGCGAAACCTCCTTTGGTAGCATGCCTCGTATTGCCTAATGGAAGTAATCGCTGTAAGAATACATGATAATCATGACTCTTCATGCCTGAAATTTGATTTTGAGTTGTCTTAACACAACGAGTTATATTGGAGGCAAATCCGTCTGGAAATTTAATTGAGCTTAAAAATTGACATAATTTTTGCTTTTCCTCACGAGATAAAGTATAGCACGCAGCTGGCATTATGTACGAATCACCATCTTGTTGGAGATGCAAATCCTCCCTTATGCCCATTTCCTTCAAATCCCTTCTAGCATTTAAATTGTCCTTGTTTTTGTCACCCGTGCTCATTAATGTTGCCAATAAACTTTCAGACACATTCTTCGCAACATGCATAACATCCAAGTTGTGGCGAATTTTGTTAGTACTCCAATATGGTAGTTCAAAAAATATGCTTATCTTCAACCAATTTATACCACTCTCCTTGCATTTTCTTTTCTTCCGTTTAAGCACATCAGGTGCCTTTCCAAATTCAACCTGTCCATTATCCCGAAGCTGTTGCAATATTTCTTCGCCAGACAAAATTTCAACAGGCTGTCTAAGATCTCTCTCACCATTAAAAGCCTTCTTTTCTCTTCGCCATTTATGATCAGGGGGCAAAAATCGACGATGTCCCATGTAACAACACTTATTTCCATGTTTTAAATATACACTACTAGTGTCATATAAACAAATAGGACATGCATCATATCCTTTTGTACTCCACCCTGACAGATAGGCATACGCTGGAAAATCACTAATCGTCCAAAGAAGGGCTGCACGTAAAAGAAACATCTCTCCAATTGAAGCATCATATGTCTCAATACCTGGGGACCATAACTCATTCAACTCATCGATTAGAGGTCGGAAAAAAACATCAATATCATTTCCAGGGCATTTAGGACCAGGAATAATCATTGACAACAGGAAAAAAGGATCCTTCAAACATTTCCAAGGTGGCAAATTATAAGGAACAAGTATCACAGGCCATATGCTATATGCATTACTCATATTTCCAAAGGGATTAAAACCATCACTTGCAAGTCCCAACCTCACATTTCGTGCATCAGCAGCAAAACATTCATTGGTTTTGTCAAATTCTTTCCAAGCTACTGAATCAGCTGGGTGGCTCATAGTGTTGCCATCATCTACTCGTCTATCCTTATGCCACCTCATATCCTGTGCAATATCCTTATTAACAAAGAGTCGTTGTAGTCTCGGTTTCAATGGAAAATACCGCATCACCTTCTTAGGAATTTTAGATCCATGAGACTTATATCTAGGTGCTTTACAATTTTCATTTGGGCAATGATCCAGGTTGGCATTTTCCTTCCAGTAGAGTGCACAATCATTTTCACAAACATGTATTTTTTCACACTTAAGTCCTAATTCTCTAATGAAATGTTTAGCATCATAGTATGAACTAGGAATTGATGCCATAGGAAACACTTGATTGAGAAATTTGAGCAACATATCAACAGATTTGCAAGTCCACTGATTCATTGTTTTCAAATGGAGAATATGAACAATGAAGGAGAGTTTTGAATAATGCTCACAGCCTGGATAAAGGTTTTGTTCAGCTTCAGATAACAATTTAAGAAACCTACTTGCTTCACCTTCAGGCTTACTCCGACCCTCCCTACTACATTCTCCCGAATTCCTCCAATTCCCACCGAAGTTAGCAGCCCCAACATCATTCAACATTTCATGAATATCATCACAACTACTATGTTTATCATCTATATCTATTTCATCACTCTCATCACCATCAGATTCATCTAAACTTTCACCATGATAAATCCACCTAGTGTAACTCTCAACAATTCCTTTACAACTGACATGTTCATCCATAACCTCCATAGTTTGTGCATCAAAATTGTTGCATAGTTTACAAGGACAAGGAAGTTTACAATTGGGATCCTTGCCTAAGTATGCAAATTTGATAAATTCCTTAACACCATCTAAATACTTGCTGTCTAGGTGATCTTTTATTTGCATCCAACTTTTGTCCATGTTATTGCAGCCTTTTACCTAAGATATATAAATCATACTCTTGTTATTATCAAGATGCAAGCACTTGATGTGAAAAAAAATCAACAAATAGTGCCAAATTCAGTAAATTCTTTGCCCAGTTGTGACAAGTATTTATTGAATATTAGTATCTTGTTTTGAAACTAAGTGGGACAATACAAGATGTCTAACAAACCGAAGGCACACAATTAAGCCATGCTCTATAGTCACTTTCTTAAATATTGTCATATACAAATCAATGCAATGAACAAAATGTTAAGGAAAAAAAAAAAGAAAACTAGTTTATTCAATGTAAATCAATGCTTCATTTACCACTTATTGACCATGCTATGGTAATAAAATACATGTTTGGTACCTTGAAATCTAGCAAATAGTGACGCACTTCACGGGGATCTGATCTTCTGAATGGTGGCTAATAAGTTCTTCGCCTAGTATTTCAAAAATAGTAATTAAGAAATTGAATTAATGAAGCTCATAGCAAAAAGAGAATCAAATAGAAATTTTCCAATTTGATAAGTGTTTCAAATAAAAAACACTAGTCAAAAAAGTCAAGTGCAGTCCTTTTGGTTTTGTTTTCTTCAAAAGTATCTTTCACAAAACTAGCATTCGTTGATGTGGTCATGTTGTTCTAAAGTAGTGGTAGCAGCTGCAATTTCTTCTTGGAAACATCATCAAAAATAGTAAATAGGAATGTTCAAATTTGAACCATATTTATTCCAAATTGAGTTAAATTCCATGATACAACTTGGTTGAATCATTCAGTTTCTAGATCAAAATTTTATGACCTTGAATAATCTAAATGTCCTCTTAACCAAAGATAACTTAGTTTTAACCATGCAAATGCTCCAAAAACAAAGCTTGAAGAGCCATTCAAAAAGTAAGTAATACTTCTTTGCTTTTAATTTTATAGTTAAATAGGATGTCCAGCCGTCGAAATAGATCGTTGGAGTCTCGACTCACTACTGGCTTGGAGGACTAAGGTCTAAATATAATATTAGTATATATTTAAAATTTGTCACAATCAAAAGTATATCTCTAAATATAATATCAGTATAGATTTCAGCTCGCCCATTTTTGGTTAAGAAACTGGAAACCAAGTAAAATAAGCATTTGGTTTGCCTAACTAATCGAGAATCAGATCCTGATGTGACAACTAGTCAATTTGCTCCACTAGGTTAATTGGGGTGATAGTTTCTTGTATTCTAAAGAAAGAGATGTACCACAACACTAAACTTTGTATATCCAAGCCCTTCTTCCTTGCCCCATGGAACAATGGCATCTCACACTGTCCTTTTCCAATGTTTTTTTAATACCTAATGACAAAGTTCTAAAATCTAAGCCTGTTACTTTTCTTTTCTTTATTTTTTTCAATCATTGTAACCACTTTTTTTTTTATTTACTACAAAGAAGGCATAATATAATATGGGGCACGCACGCAATGGTGTTAAGTTCTGCTTAAAAGTTCAATAATGAAAGGAATCACGCAAATTTGAAAACATTAACCAGTCTGGCTTTGGTGGGGTTATGATATGCATGCCGCATCAATTACAAAGCACGAGGAAGGAAAAGTGGTTAAAGTATTAAATTTCATAGTATTATGTTTCCGGAGAAAAAGGTTATATATGGTGGTCTTAGGCTCTCAACTAGCTTTAAGAATCAGCTCAATGGTTGATTAGGACTGACACGATGATGATCCAGTCGAACATCTTTCATGGTTGATGATTCATGAAAGTATTTAAATCGGATTTTAGTGTACCAAACAGAACCTTTATAATGAAACTTAGATGTTTGTTAACATAACTTTCAAAAAGAAGAAAATCAATCATAAACATCCCTCAAATTTTAAAACCAATTTCTCGTCGTCAAAAAGTTTATATATATATATATATATATATATATAAGGCACTCATCTGCCAATTTCTTCTACAACAAAATCAAATATTGAGAAGTTAAGATAATCCTGAATAATAAAGAAAGCTTACACGGTTACACCCAAAGATTGAGTCCAATTCAAACCAATCTCCACAAGAAGAAAAGGCCCACTATTAACATTGACCCACCACCATATTATCTTGGATCCCATTCCACCATGAAAGTCACAACTTGCCCTCAACCTACCTCCTTCCTAAATTACAAGAATGCCACTCTATTAATCACGACTATTATTCATTAAATAATTACGGGTTTAAAATAAGAGGATCTGAATATCATTCGAGTTTTTACCAAAAAAAAAAAAAGAATATCATTCGAGTCAAATTTGGTTTGATTTTAAGGAGATTATTTTCAAGCTTACTTAAATTAATAATTGAGCCAAAGCTCAAAGGAATTATCTTTGCATAACTTGAGAGACACATTACGAATTTCAAAATTCTTGCTTGTTGAATCAACTTGAAAAATTAATATATTCTAAAGTTATTCAAATAAAATTTGATTAGCTAAAGGTTTTTATAAACAAACTCTAATTTGACTATCTGTATAATGAAGTAGTAATATAAATAGTTTAGCCAATGACCTCGAATCGCGTATTTCACCAGTCCTCAAATCAAGATGTATTCCCATAAATTATTACGTAATTTATGATACGTGTCTAGTATCATAAATTACGTGTTAAAACTATTACGTGTTAAAATGTTCAAAACTGCTACGTTTTAAAAAAAATCTCACAAATAACCACCAAACCGTGTTTCAAAAATCCTAAGAAGTATAATTTATGCCCAGAGGAGCACAAGAAAAAACAGACTGAAAAGGAGGTTTGCATTTGTGGTGTTTCTTACTTTTTCAAAACTTTTGGTATTGTTGTATGGAATTTATGCTTATTGACAAATTACCCATTAATTAAAGAAGTTTAAGATGCTGTCTTAATCTTTTGTTTGTTGCCTTTATTCTGCTTGTGGCAGGGAGATTACCCACTGGAATGTTCAATTACAAGAAAATGATACTAATGCTTGCCTTGCAATACTAGCCTTGATTTAGCACATAGGAGCGAAAACTATTCAAGCTATATGCCATTCATGTATTATAAATTCTCGTGAATCGTGGCAATAATGTCGAAGAAATTTAACCAAACTGAATCATAGCTTTTTTTTTTCCTTTTCTTTTCTTTTCTATAGACTTTGTATTTGATATATAGACATTATTTAGACAAAGTTTCTGGAAAGTTTTTTCTTTTTACGAAGAAAAAAAAAACCTCAATCTTAGGTCCTCAAAACTGTTTTCTGCTTCCAAACTTTATGCAAGGAGAGAAAATGGTGAGGGGTAGTCCACTTGGGTCTTCTTTTACACATTATGGTATATACCTGTGTTACACTATTTAAGTAAGTGAGAAGTGTAATATCACTGATTATATCTCTTAAGAGAGGGATAGTGTCTCTCTCTTAAATAGTACAATAAGAGCGTAACATTACAAACTGGGAGAGGACCCTGAGTCTAGTTTGCCCTCATCGCCAATCTTGTTTCTTAAATTGCACCATCAAATATTTTTACCATTCAATAATTGTTAGGAAAAATATTATAGTGACATGTAAGTTTGCAAAGAAGCCTAAATTTTTTTTAAAAATTATTAGTAAGTTCTTGAATAATTTATATGCTACTAGACACAATTACGCAATAGCTTGACCTGCTCTTGTAAAAAGGAAATAATGACATCGTACATATAAGTACCTCCCTTATTTGTCATTTTTTTCCCCAAGTACTTGGTATTGCATACATATTATCTAGTATTATTTTATTTTCTTTTTACATTTATTGAGACGCTCATTAAATATCTTTCAAGTGTTTTCCAATGAATAGAACAGTAGTAAGCAGGCTAGAGATAAATCGTCTCCAAGAAACCCCACCAGTGGGATTGACAATGCTTGTTTGCTTTCTTTGTACATTTCCTTGTGCATACTTGCACTTGAACTTGTTTTTACTTAAAAACTTGAATCCTAGTTCCATATTCAATTTGATGAATCTGAAACTTACTTTGAAAAATATTAGTTAAGCAAGAAACTGACTTTCGCGAGTATAAAAGAGTACCTAATTATCTCGTTGAGATCTTCTACCTTTCTTTTTCTCAACTAGACTCTCAAACTCTCTCTCTCTCTATTTTCGTAGATGTAAAGTCATCTAGAACAAGGTTTTTGTACATTATATGCTACTAGACACATATCATATATGAATCAACGAGGCTAGGCTGCAGGTACAACATGAATACAGCCATATATTATCTTTGCTTTTACTATATTATCAGAATGGCCATAAACTCTCAATTCCTGTTGATTTTAACAGCTTAAAATACATAGATTACTAGTGCTCTTTCCACGTGTAGTTAAGTTGAAACTCAAGGGTTTCTATTGGTTTTCTAATAGATGGATATAAATGTCACTGATGCAGAAGAAACTAAACTTGAGAAATATATCTTCTCAAACTTAAGAAACCAAAATCAAAGATGTGCATACAGCAAGCATGGAGCAGAAACTGACAGAACAGAAGCACAAATTGCAGGGAAAAAATAACAATAAGTTTTGTTGGCAGTCATTAACACGAAGGCATGCAAGACTCCAGAAAATTTCATTGAAATTTGGGCATGCGAAGAGAAACCAAAATGTCAAGAGTTATCGGCATATGTTTTGATGATTTTAGCACATCAAAGTTCTGTACAAAGACAGAAAATGTCTCAGGCAGGAATTGTACCTGTTCTTCTCGAAGTAGCTTTGCTAGGGAGCCCTTTAGCTCAGAAAAGAGCTCTGAAGTTACTGCAGTGGTTCAAGGATGAAAGGCAGAAGAGAATGGGGCCTCATTTAGGGCCACAGGTGGGAAACTTATCCATTGGATCACCTGTAAATAAAAGGGATGTTGATTAAGGGAAGAAATTGATGAATAATATTGTTAAAGAAAGCTTGTATAAAAATATGGAGACGATTACTCAAAGAGCCAATGCTGATGGAGATTCTTCCAGGTTTAAGGCCTTGGCATTAAGTTCTAGTTCTAAAAGCTTGCCTTACTAGGGAGGCTCTTCGAACACGATGCAACAGAAAACTTCATTTTTTTTTTCATTTCACAAGAAAGTATACTGTTTCCCAAGTAATGGGACATCAAGAGAACTTTTCCTAGACAAGAAAAGGATAAAGCATCAGCTCCCATGAAAATACACTCTTCTGAAAAGAGCAGTATACCCTTTTGCCTGTACATAAGCAACCTGAGGGTGCTAATCTTTTTGTCTTGGAAAAAGTTCAAACTTTTACCAGAAAAATGTACTTTAAGTTTAATACAACACAATTGTTTCTATATATTTGCACTAGGGCCTAATTGGGTGGTGAAAACTTTACCAACATTATTCAACTTGAAACCGTAAATGTATGTACGTCAATATGGCCAAACATAATTAACTGACGCCATATGTAGCTAAGGAAAAAAAAAGGTTCCCTCTATTTCTAATGTAATCTTCCATCTTAATTTTTAAAAAAATAAATAAATAGAGAAAGTATATTGGCATCGGAAAGGGGATCCGATGTACCTAACAATGCAACAGGCAGTGGCAATTCCACTAATCAGTTTTTGGATCCTGTTTCAGGGACATTACCGGATCTAATCAAATTTGACCGTCGACCATCCTTTAGTTATTTATTGCCTGACAGTTGTGTTTAAAAGAAAAGCTGAAAAGTAAATCTGAAAAATAGATACAATGAAAGTTAGACAAAAAAAAGGTCTTACATTCTAAATTCGGAAGTTGTTTGAGAACATCAAATCCCAGCCTTCCAACTTCTTCTCTTACTGCAGCCAGCTCCTATCACCTAAAGAGCTTAGCCATTCTGATCTAGAGCACACCCACCGCCAACTCCGATGAAGGATCGGTCAGCCCATCTAACCGGCACAGCTGGACAACTGAAGATTCTCTGCAAGTTGTGGAATTTGGAAGAGGTAAAGGTTATGGATTTTGGAAGTGAATAAGAAAGAGAGAGGAAGAGAGAAACCGGAAAGAAGGCCGAGGAAGACAGGAAGGGGGGAATCTGGTAGGGAGAGTGAGCAATTTGATTTTTGGTGAAAATTTTTGGGGGGAGGGCGGACGGATTGAGGAGGGCAAAGTAAAGGAAGCCTTGCCTTAGTTCAAAGAAAAGAGCTTGACTTAGAGACTAGATTTCAAGACTTAGTAAAATTTTATCACCCTTTAGTTTCTCTTATGACAACCGAAAAAAATGCTATAAACTAACAATTGGAAATTGTTTTTATTCTCTTGAAAACTAAAGCTTATGAAATCAAATGCACATTCTCAATGTAATTTTATCTACAATAACTTGATTAATATGAAAATTAAAAAGTAGTCTCATTTTCTTAATTGAAATTCGTACAAATTAGAAATTTTGTTTATATTTATCTTGTTAATTGTTTCATTTGATAGGAAAAAAAAACCATACAAGTTTAATGTTAATTTTCAGAACTACTTAAATATATATGAAGAAAAAAATAATTCTTTATGTTTTGCAAATAATATATTTTTTACTTTATTTTAATATTTCATTTTAGGCATGCAATAACATTTCTTTGAATTGACGTATCTAATTAATCAAAGTCAAAAAATATCATTATAAGTATTTACATCACATATGCATTGCAGGTCAACATTAGCTTGGGCATTCTCTCTTTTAATACAAACAAAAGTAAAAAAAAAAAAATACATAGTTACAATTTACATCTTCAAATTATTTGGAACTACTTTAGGCTCCATTCTCTCTTTTAATTGTTTTTCTTTCAATTAAAAAGGTAACATTTCATCACAGTTTGTATTTTGTATTTATGAGATTTTTATTGTATAGGTGAGAGATTTCACATATTTACATAGAAGAACAAAAAATGCTTAATTTTGATGAAACTATACTAATATTCTATAAAAATGCCGTAAAATTGAGACCTCGAAAGAACATTTTTTTTAAAATAAAACAATGACTTTAAAACCTTATTATTTTTTAAAATATTAAATCAAATTGAATTAAACAATCACATGAATTGAGCCCTTAACGAATAGTTTGGGCGTGATTTGATAAGGGCTCAATTTGAATTTTAGTTTTTCCAAGCTCGAAAAAAATTAAGATTCAATTATATTATCAAATTGAATTCGAACTTATACATATTCAGCTCAACAAGGCTCGAATTATTTTTTAATAATTTTTTGTTTAATAATTTTTCGTTTAATATATAATAACTATTTTACATGAAATAATATAGTTATATAAAAATACATATTTTATTAATAAAAAATACAAAAAAAATAAAAATAAAAAAACTCGAGGTTTCGAATTGAACTCGAACCTATCGAGTGCAAAATTGAATTGCTCGAGCCTAAATTTTAAACTCGTATTTAACTCAAACTCGAATCCGAATTCGAAATCAAATTTTCGAATCAAACCTAACAGCATCAAATTTGATTCATTTAATTTACAGCTCTACACATACACCAACATTAAAAAAATAATTTAAAAACTAACTATTTGACATCAAACATTGACACAAGAACACAAGAATTATAACTTACACAAGTTGGATAACATAATTAAGAAGCAATTACAACAAAAAACAAAGACTACCATCATGAACTTGGTTTTTTTTTCAAAAAATACAATCAATGCCAACTTGAGGATATTGTCAGTGAAAAGCTTTTCTCATAATAGTGTTTCTATTCAGTGACAACAACTGTTGTCACTATCATGATAGGTATAATTTGCAAATTATAGTGAATATTAAGTGACAACAATTGTTGTCACTATCTCAATTTAGATTCAACACATTCAGTGACTGATAATTGTTGTCAATAATTAGCCAAATATAGGATGCACAATTACTGACAACAATTGTTGTCACTAATATGTTAAAATACCAATTCTATTTAGTGACGACAGATGTTGTCACTATCGTGATAGGTAGAATTTGCACATTATTAGTGAACATTTTGTGACGACACATGTCGTCACTATCTCATATTGTAGAGTTTGAAAGAATAGTGCATATTCAGTGACAATAATGGTTGTCACTATTTAGCCAAACAAGGGTACACGTTTAGTGACGAAGATGCTGTCACTAACTAGAAAAATACATTTTAAATGTGAAAAATATATTGTGTATTTAGTGACAACAAATTTTGTCACTATCTATGGGTACATATATGGCATTCATTTAGTGACGACTATGATTGTCACTACCTTAATAGATATATATCAGTGACAACTTATTAATGTTGTCAGAAAATAGTCTTAATTCAGTGACAACTTACCTTGTCACTACTTCAATGGGCAAATTTTAGTGACAACTCCAGAAATGTTGTCACTAACTGTGTGACGAGTTAGTGACAACTTGTACCACTTGTCAGTAATAAGAATTGGCGCCTTTTGCCGGGAAGTAATTAGTGACGATATTTACTTGTTGTCACTGAAAAGTGCACTTCATATATGTTGGTTGTGACAAGATCATTTGTTGTCACTAAAATGGGTATTCTGTGACAATTTTTTTTTGTCACTGAAAAGCTTTGTCACTAATAATCATTTTTCTTGTAGTGATTCCTCGTGAAGACACTACATGTCCTAGAACAATACCTTGTTCAACCATAAAGTGACATTTTTTCCAATTGAGCACAAGATTTGTTTCTATGCACCTTTCCAGTATTAGAGCCAAATTATCTAAACACTCATCAAAGCTATTCCCATAAACACTAAAATCATCCATAAAGACCTCAATTATATTCTCCACATATTTAGAGAAAATACTTACCATACACCTTTGAAAGGTGGCGGAGCATTACATAACCCGAAAGGCATTCTTTGATAAGCAAAAGTACCAAACGGGCATGTAAAAGTAGTCTTCTCTTGATCTTCGGGTGCAATTGCAATTTGCAAATAACCTGAAAAACCATCCAAAAAGCAATAATAAGATTTACCAGATAATCTTTCTAGCATTTGGTCAATAAAAGGTAAAGGAAAATGGTCCTTTTTAGTCACTGCATTTAATTTTCGGTAATCAATGCATTGACGCCATCCGGTAGGCTTATGAACTGAAACTAGTTCACCTTCTTGGTTTGCTTCAACAGTAACTCCTGCTTTCTTTGGGACAACTTGCACTGGACTTACCCATGGACTATCTGAAATAGCAAAAATTATTCCTGCATCTAAGAGCTTAATAATTTCCTTTTTCACTACATCCATCATCAATGGGTTGAGTTTTCGTTGTGCTTGCCTCACAGGTTTAGCGTCTTTCTCAAGTCAAATCTTATGCATACATAAGGAGGGACTTATGCCTTTTATATCAGCAATTGTCCACCCAATTGCCTCCTTATGCTCTTTCACGACTCTGAGTAATTTTTCCTCTTGAATTGATGACAAATTTGCAGAAATAACTATCGGTAAAGTATCATTGTCACCTAGATATGCATACTTCAGATGGTTCGGTAATGGTTTCAATTCCACTTCAGGGGCCTGCACGACAGAAGGAAGTAATTTCTGATGAGGATTTGAAATAAGAATAGGAGCCAAGTCATACCTCTTTTCAGTAGATTCCAACGAATGAAGTGCAGCAACCACATTCTTTAACTCCTCACTCCATTCAATTTCACTATTGGATTCCATCATAAGGGATGCATTGAGCACCACTTCTAATTCATCCTTTCCATTCAGTTCAAAAACTTTCTGCACTAAAGATTCAGTCGTACTAACAACAAAAACATGATGAGAATCATTTGGATATTTCAATGCATCATAAACATTAAAATAAACGACCTCTCCATCAAATTCCATTGTTAAGGTACCTTTACTAACATCTATTTTAGTTTGGGCAGTGCTCAAGAAGAGGTCTACCTAAAAGAATAGGTGATGGATTATACGAAGTATGGTCATTCATTTCAAGCACATAAAAATCAGCAGGGAACACCAATCCATTTACTTGGACTAGGACATCTTCAATGAGACCATCAGGATATGCATTTGTACGGTTAGCTAATTGAATGATAATTCCAGTTTCTTTTAAAGGCCCTAAATTTAGGGATGCATAAATAGATTTAGGCATCACATTAATAGATGCACCTAAGTCTATCATGGCACTCCTAATTGTGGTATCTCCGATTTTGCAAGGAATTGTAAATATACCTGGATCTTTACATTTAGGTGGCAACTTCTTTGCAAAACTGCTGACACGTTCTCTCCAACAACAATCTTCTCATCTCCTCTCAATTTTCTCTTATTGATGCACAAGTCCTTCAAGAATTTGGCATACCTTGGCACTTGTTTGATCGCATCTAAGAGAGGTATATTAATCTCCACTTTACGAAACACCTCCCATACTTCCTTTTCCTTATCTTGCTTCGTTGGCTTGACTAACCTGCTAGGAAAAGGAGGGGGATTAGTTCTAACTTGAACCATCGAATTTGGGCTTACCTTGGCATTAGCATCTTTGCCTTCCTCTTCTAACTCTTTCTCAATTCTATTCTCATCTTTGCTCTTGGGAATGACTAACTTTGGATCTTCAATCTCTTTGCCACTTCTGAGAGTCATTGCACTCACATTTCTTGGATTTGCCTCTGGTTGAGACGGCAATTTTCCTCCATTTTGAGCTTCTACACGATGGATAGCTGTCGCCAATTGACTTATTTGATTTGCCAAATCTTTCATAGTTGATTCTGCCTTTTGTTGAAATTGAGATTGTCCATCTGTCAATTTCTGGATTTGGAGTTGATTATCTGCTACAATTTTAATTACATCCTCCATAGATGTACTTGGGCTCGTATTTGAGGATGAAGGTTGACCCTTAGGGTGGAATTGTGGTTGAAAACCTTGCTGCCTATTTGGATAAAAATTCTGCTTATTTCCACCGTAGTTGAGATTTGGATGATCTCGCCAACCTGGGTTATAGGTGTTAGAAAAAGGGTCGTACTGCTTACGTAGCCCAGGCACATTTCCAGCCATGTTCACTTGTTCATTGTTTTCATCTTGCAACATCGGGCACATATCTGTAGGGTGATTCGTGTTCGTACAAATTCCACAGACTATCCTTTGTTGCATATTTCCTACAGCAAGTTGACGGACAAGAGAAGTTAGTTCAGATATCTGTTGTTCAACTGAAGGAGTATTTACCTCATTCACTCGGCGAACAGGAACATCTTGTCTAGTTCCAAATTGCTTGCGAATTTGCTGCCATATTTGCTATTAAATTCCTCGCCTCTTGAGGTGTCTTGTCCACTAAGGCACCACCACTTGCAGCATCAATAATACTCCTCTCCGTAGTCAGTAGTCCCTCATAAAAATATTGAATAAGAAGTTGCTCGCTTATCTGGTGTTGTGGACAACTAGCACAAAGCTTCTTGAACCTCTCCCAATACTCGTATAGGGACTCTCCAAAATTCTGCTTGATGCCACATATTTCTTTTCTCAATGTAGCAGCCCTAGATGCAGGAAAATATCTCTCCAAAAATGCTTGTTTCATGCCATTCCATGTGGTTATGCTCCCCGGAGGTAGATAATACAACCAATCCTTGGCTGCATCCTTCAAAGAAAATGGGAATGCTCGCATTTTGATTTGGTCTTCATTAATACCAGGTGGCTTCATGCTCGAGCAAACTACGTGAAATTCTTGCAAATGTTTGTGGGGCTCTTCACCTGGAAGACCATGAAAAGAGGGCAAAAGGTGAATTAGTCCAGATTTTAACTCAAAGGTAACATTCTCATCCAAATTAGGAAAAGTAATGCATAGGGGCTGTTGGTTCAAGTCGGGAGCAGCCAACTCCTTTAGAGTCCTGTTATTGGCCATGATTTCTTCTTTTGACTCAGAGTCACTAGAGTAATCTGTCAATTCAATAGCCAAGTTTAGTCCAGGAGATGCAACAGACTGACTGCTCTTCTATTCTTTCTCTGGTCTCTTTTCTCAATCTACGTGCAGTCCTTTCTAATTTCTGGGATGAATATTAATTCACCTGTACGAGAAGAACGGGACATAAACGAGATAAAAGTACCAGAAAATAACTACTTAAAAATAAATAAAAAGAGATAAATAAACTGAGACGCCAAGTCCCCGGCAACGGCGCCAAAATTTTGGACGGATGTCAACCTGCACAAAAATTAATATTAAAATCCCACTCAACAAAAGATGATTTTTCGAGTATAGCGATGAGTAGGGTCGTCTCCTCAGGGATTGGGTTGTTTACTTATCTCACAGTCACTAGAATATGGGGGATTTTGGAATAACTAAAATTAACTAAACAAACTAGAGTAAACAAAATTGCAGAGAATAAATTAAAGGAAATCAAGGTTGAGAAAACTCTAGCCAAAGGAATGATATTGGAATTGGTTCATTCAACTGATCATTGATGCAAGGATGAATTCTAACAATTATTGATAAATTGGTTATAGCTGTTGATACAATCGAACAGCCTAACTCTTCCTTACCGTTTTGGTAATCAAGGTACAACCGTTAATTACTTCCCTAATTGAGAGACAATCTAGGTACAACCATAGAATTTAATCTCACAATCGCAATAAGAATTAGAAAAGCCCAATTCTAATCAACAAACACCTACAAGGGTTCATTTAAATTAAATTGTAGATCTCTTAAACTAGTTGTCACAAATATCAAAATAGTTAAACAATCAACTATTTTGAATGACAGAGGATTATAAGGTAGAATTAAATATCCTGGCCAGTAATATTCAATTTAACACACAATAACCCTAAGCGCTAAAAGCATGAGATATACAAATACCAATAATTGAAAGAAACAATGAAAATAAATTAGATCTCACAGCATGTAAAAACCAATTCTTCAATCTTCCTTTGACTAGAATAGAGGTTTAGTTACACCCCATGGAAGTAGAGAGAGAGAGGTATCGAGAGAAGAAGAAGAAATTTTAGTTCTAAGTCTTCCTCCCTCCTTTAGAACGATTTACAACCCCTCCTAATAATACATCTCTCTCTTTCCTACTTAGACTTCTACTACCAAAGGAAGTCTTTCCTTTTAGATAAAAGTTGATTAACTAATAATACTTTTCCCTAAATCTAATTAATTGAAATTGACAAAAGGTAATAATAGACTCCTAAAAATCTGCTAATCTTCCAAAATCTCGCACAAGAGTCGTAGTTTGAGTCACAATAGGAAGTTTCTCCTTTTAATCCCGCTGCTTAGTTTCTCGGCTACAGCGTGCCCACGCCTTACGAACAAAACTCTTCTGGAATTTTGTCTTTTCTGCTCCAAATTGCACCAAATACACCAAAACACCTATAAACGACACAAAACATAAAACTAAGTAAAATCAACTCATAAAAGCAATAAAACACTAAAACATAATGGGAAAACACACAATTAACATTGACTAAATACGCGCTATCACCATTCGTCTCCCGTACCCGTTATGTTGCATCCCTACTTTCTTTGTTCACTTACTATCTATACTACTATTTTCCTTTTCTTTTGCATTCCATTTTGCACCTAAACTCGTGACTCTGTCGAGGTCTACATTCGGGTTTCGCAATTAATGCGGTAATTCCGACTAAACCTCAATGGAACATTTTGTCCCTTAACGATATTCATTTTTAGGATTAGATTTGCATTCATACAGTTGCATCCAAATGCGATAAAATCTTAGGGTTATATTAGGAAAATTTAGACTAAACCTCGCAACTAGTTTCGGCTAGGTTGAAAGGGTGCCTTAGGCGCGAGCCTTCGCCTTCCCTTTCTTCAACTGTGACTCCCGAACCTTTTTCTCTTGTTTTTTCAAAGACCTGGAGTCGTCTAAAAGGGTTTTCTTGTCTTTCCTATATTTTTCCAAAAATCATTTTCTTAAAAAATCATTCTTAGTTTTCTTACCTTTCATAAAATATTTTCGGGTGACTTGGTACACCAAAACTCAATACCAAGTGGCGACTCCTTTTTTTTACTAAAAAACCCTTTTTAGACTATATTTTCGGGCCCAAAAACCGTCGCATTTTCAAAGTCCCATTTTAGGCCCTTATCTTTTGTTTTCAAAATAAAGCATTTGTTTGTCACATTTTATCGAATTATCTTTTATAAAGTATTTTCTAAAAATTATTTTTACTAAAACATACACTCTTTTTCCAATATAAATAAAATCACATTTAATTCTTCCTTTTCTTTTTTCCAAACATCTAACACTTTCTATTTATTTCCCTTTCGAAAAATAGGGCGCGACACGGTTAACTAAACCGGTCCACATATATGTGTTTTATGAATATTATTGATAATTAAGAAGTACTAAATCATTTCATTTTCAAGTTTAAAATAATTCAAAATTTTAAATATCATATTAGATTTTTCTTTTATTTAATTTTTAGGTTTGTATATTTTTTTTTGTTTTATATTCTGATTATCATAACTTTCTTGATACAAAATAAAAATTGACTTTGATACAACTTAGATGTGCAATATGAAAAATAACATAAGTATTTTTTACTTGTGTTGTGAAAATTTTTCATTTTTAATTTTTTTTAATTTTAAAAAGAATGGATGCAGCAGTTTCAATTTGTAATGTTATTGCTTGTTTCCAAAGTAATTGAAATTGTATAAGTATTTTTTATATTTGAACAAGTATTTACATTGTGAGAACGAATAGAGGGTCGAACGATCAAGCCTCTATAACTCCATCCCAGTGGTTGGGGGTTCGAATCCCACCAAAGGCCAACTCCCCTTCACCATGCAATAGTCAGGTTTGATTAAAAAAAAAAGTATTTACATTGTAATATTTTTTATCTATTTTGTCAAATTAACTTAATACGATACGGTTTCGATTACCCGCGATACCAGACCCTCTTTAATCAGGTAATCGCTAAGCAGTTAACCGACTAATGAGGGTCAGATACGGTTAGCAAATTAGGCAAACCAGTACAAGCAGTTCTGGTTAGGATATTAGGTGAATGGACTAGTAAACCCATCCATGCCCACCCCTATTTATTACATATTTCTTCCCTAGTCAGAGTTAAACTATATTTTAGGTGTTTATGAGAATATATATGTCATGTGTTATTGGCTGTTGATCATACTCTTTCCTGGATGAGCTCTTCTAGTAAATAGATGTAAAAATATGGCACGGACTTGTATATATTTTTATAAATTTTACAGTATCTAATAACTAAATTAATGTGTAACCAAGAAGATAAAGCAACATGTATTTGGCTAATTAGTACTCACAATCCAAGAGGCAAGTTGACGTAAGATTTTTTTTTTTTAAAGCACTTAACATATAATCCTTTGAACTTGAAAATCTAGATAGTAAAGTATCGCTCATGTAAATATTTAGTAGGGTTATGCACAATTTTTGCTTCTTGTTTAAATATAAATCTAAATTTTTAAATAATTATTAACCTTTAATTAAAAAATGGTATCCTAGCATTTGTAAATAATTATTCATAATCCAAATAGATTTTTGTATATAATTATTCACAATCTAGATATTTGTTTCATTATTTAGAAAATTCAACGTAGTCAAAGAGTAAGCCAAAATGACACTCTAAACAATATTTTGGCTATCCAAATAGAGTTGCATTATTTCCTGATTTTTACGGCATTTACATAAATTAAATATATAAATTTTTAGGCTATTTCATACATTAAAGTGCTTTTTTTTTCGGAGTAAATCTTATCATAATAAGCCTAAAGTTGTTTGGAAAATTTTGCCAATTGGTATCTTGTGATGTTGAATTGGATGCCCAATTTCATGAGGAGAAAGGTTAGGGGTGTTTTCAGATTTTTTTTTTTTACGCATGTTTTTAGAAGTTTAAGGGTGCTTAAGTTCAATAGTCAAAAATATTATGAATCAAATCTTTTGTCCAATTGTTTTAGTGTCCAACTATGGTTAATAAAAAACTACATTATATCACTACATGGTATAACGTAATTTTGTATAGTTTCACAGTGACATGATATAGTTTTATATTTAACACTATTGGACACCTCAAAAAAATTAGATAGAGGATTTAGATTGAAAATATTAGTGGTGGTTTTCCAAATTAATACTTTAACATTTATTTTGATTAGAGTGAAGTAGTATTCCATGAGAAAGGTTTTGCTTTCGTGTAAGACAGCTTTTTCATAATCATCAACAGCTGAAAAGTACAATGGAGATCAGGAAATACATCACAAATGAAAAGGCATAGATTTATTAATTCTTGTATTCCAAATACTCACATATAACAGCTTTCTATAGTACCTATAAAACTTACAACGAGAAATTCATCTGTTTGTGAAGGAATTGACGGAGAGAGAGAGAGAGAGAGAGAGAGAGAGAGAGAGAGAGAGACCATGGATGAGTTCTCTCTCTCTTTTTTTTTTGGGAGCATTCAAATGCGGCAAATCATTCATTTTGCTTGCCTTTTGCTCCGTGGATGACTCATTTTCAACTAAAATTTCAATGTGAAAATAGAAAATTTTTTTCTAGCTAGCTATTTGCTTCTTTTCCTCCGAAGGGATTCAAGAATAGACTGAGCAGTGCAGTAAGCAATGGCTTGAACTGTGACCATTGGATTCACACCTAATGCAGTTGGAAAAACACTTGAATCAGCAATATAGAGTCCCTGAATCTCCCATGTTTCCCCAATGGGATTTACCACTGAGCTCTTGGGGTTGACCCCCATTCGACAGCTGCCCATCTGATGTGCTGAACATATTGGTGTTGCAAGGTCTTTCAATGATCTGGAACTTTCTTCCTTCACAAACTGATCAAACTCAATGTAGCTAACTTTCTTCACATTAATGCTCCTTCCATCAAAATGATGAGTTCCAATTTCTTCAGCTCCAGCGGATGCAAGTATCCTCAGGACTTTCTCAAGACCGCTTTTGATATTCTCCTCATCAATTTTGTCCATTTTGTAACTTATTGAATATGGTGACACAAGCTCGCCAGATCCTTTGTCTCTTGCCAATGCAAAGACATGTGCAGTCCTGGAATATTTACACATTCGGTCTTTGATATTGCGACCCGAAACCCAAGGCATTAGGACTGAGAACATTCCAGGGTGAAGTGCGGGTGTTTGAATCACAGCACCATAACCTGATCCTTCAAATTTTGCCACTACTGTTGACATTGCGGTCATGATGCCCCCTTCGTAACTTTTCTTCTCTGCAGCAGGCCATGGATCAGGCTTTGTATCTGGAAAATAGCCCCACGCCATAGCTACTGGGTGAATGTGCAAGTGTTTTCCAATATTTGGATTCTGCAAGCCACTTCCTATCAATAATTCAGGAGTACAAAGAGCACCACAGGCAACAACGGTAACTTTTGACTCCACAATGCCGATTTCTTCCGCTCCTTGATTCTGAAATTTGAAGGCAACCCCAACAGCATGTCTTCCTTTTTTCTTGTTCTTGCTTTCATGAAGGACTTTTATGGCTTTGCACTCTGGAAGAATCACCCCATTCCCTGAATTGACTAGGTCCAGAAGCCATGTCTCCAAAGTGCCTTTCTTTCTTCCATCTTTGCAACCGAGGCAACACCAGCCACAATAGTGATCAGGAGGGGCATTTCTAGGTATGTTATTCACAGGATAGCCTAATTCCTCACACCCTTTCCTCAAAACCATGTTATTGAACCCTTCATTCTCAATTTCAGATTGAACACCCATTCTGTGACAGACAGCATCCAAAGCGTCCTTGTACAATTTACTATCAAATAATTCTAGTTCATAGCTTTCACTCCATTCTTTAATAACATGGGGAGGTGTTCGAATTGAGGCCGACCAATTTACAGCAGATCCTCCACCTACTGTTGATCCAGCAAGAAACATAATATCCATTCTCTTTGTTGCGAGTAAACCACTACCAAGGTACATTTGGTCCATTGTGGAGCCTTCAAGAAGTGAGAGATTGGTTCTTGCACAATAATTTCCTTTCTCTAAGACAAGTGTTTTGTACCCTGCTTTTGCTAGAATACCAGCCACAACTCCACCACCTGAGCCAGAACCAACTACAACAGCATCGCATTTGATGTTGAATGATGGACTAATTGACTTTGATTTTGCATTCTTCAAATGAGCTGATGCTGAAATAGAAAAGCCGGCACCTTGCAATTTGTCAAAGACAAATTGTTTTGGCCTGTCAAGATTAATAATTCCTTTATAAAGAGGTCCAAGCAACTCTTCTTTACTTGCTTGAGGTCCAAGCAACTCTTCTTTACTTGCTTCGTCTAACTTTTGTTCTTCTGCTGAATCAAACATTTGTTTTAATGTTTTGATTCGTTGAGCTTTTCTTCTGAAGTCTGGATCAGGTCCACAATAGCCTATTGCTTTCCAAGACAGATTCTCCTCCTTGTCGTCTACCTGAAAATGGTATCAGTAATGGTATCAGTTGACAATTTGACGTCGATTTGTTTTCTGCACTTGCATAATCAAGACGTTAAAGAGACGTATTAATTGACAAAATTATTAACGTAATCACCTGCAGTCTATATATATGTATCCATTCACATATATTTTTCTTCTTGAAAATTGAAACCAGAAATCTAGCACCCAGAGAAATAAATTAATGTACTAGAATGGAAGAGTTGATAAAATTAATTGAGAAGAGCAACCATGTTACTTGATCTACCTTTCATCAACCTTATTGAAGTTGTTATTTATAAGATCCTAATGAATTAGCAATTTGTGGTTGTAAGTTTTGTTTCGTAATGATCGAAATTAAAACAAAGCAAGAAGGATTATTCAATTCAATAGTGTTTACAATTTTCTCTTTCCAATTATGTTTTGGATATATTGCTTTCGGAGCCCAAACTCCACCTCCCCAAATCTGTTGGATCAGTTACCCAATACAACTTCGCAATCTGTTTTGTTAAATAAGTTGCCCAATACAACTTCGCAATCTTTTATATAAAATACTTATATATTTTCTGGCTGGGCTGAGTACACTTTTATTTTTTGTAAGCGGGGCCTTTCTCCATTATTTTACTTGTAAAAGAGAAGTTTTTGGTTGATTTAGGCATAACCGAAATATATTGACACAGGCAAATCTTAAAAAGAAAAGCATAAATGAAAGATTTTATTTATTAACTTTCACATGGATGATACTAGTAATAATTTGTTTTGCCTGTTATTGATTCTTGTTCGACTCAATCCACTCCTTGTTCACTGTTCATTTTAATTCAATGTAAGTTCATTCTCTATTTGAAGAAAAGCATTTAACATAATTAGATATCATATTTGTGGATAATTAGGGTAAAAACTAACGTTTTTGGCAGAGCATCAGGTGCTCGTGATTTTTTCCTTTTAGATGAAGAAAGATTTTTAAATCTTACAACGTCAAAAGGGTGAGGAGGAGGGATGATAATCTAATCAAAGAACCCATGACTAGCTAATTAATGTCCTTATCAGATGAGAAAGTTATAGAACTCCGGCGATTAACGTCCTTATCAGATAAGATAGTTTTGAAACTCGAGGGCTAAGTTTGAAACAAGAACAGTAACGAAGCATCTCGGGTTCAGGAGAGAGATATTTAAGTGGACCGGATTTGTGAGTGAGACCCCATATTGCAGGGTTTACAACTCCACCTGTGAAGTCAGTATTCAAGAATTTTCCGGTTCGGGATAGGTATTGTCTATCTTGTGTGTATATAAATGTGGTCAATGCCTTGTGCAATAGCCCATAAGTCCTAAAGAATTGCATGACCAATTAGGCTATAACTAGCATCTTAAGACATTAGATAGAGCATCGAGTATGCCCCATATCATACATAACAAACAGATTATGTTACTAATTATGTAATTTCTAACACGCTAATGGAAACACTGACACAGAAACACTCGTAAATATTGTGAAAACACTAAAGAAATTCCTAACTTCCGGTCATTAGACAGAATAGTGGCTGCGATTTGCAACAATGAACCTATACTATTACACTAGGAGGGGAATGGCATTGGTGAGATTCTAACAATATGTTAGATTGATGAACAAGTGTGACTATTCTAGTCTTTTTAAGCTAACGAAATGAAACAGTAGCGTGACTGGTTAAAATGGGGACAAATTAGAAGTTGATGTTGTGGAAGGACATATTCTAAAATAGTTCTTTTTAGAATAATGGGGTTTTTCAGTTAGTTTTCAAACATATATTATAATTCACATAATACACTTTCTTACATTTATTTAACGATAATTCCCATACTCATTTCTTTTTTTAAACATATTAATTATTACTTGCACTTTCTACTAATGGTTCACTTGCATAGATAGATTTAAGGCTTTGTTATTGCCAAAGCAATAATTATCCATCCAGAGCAATTTTATTTCAATGACACTTTTACCCTTTAATTCACTAGTTTTTTTATCAACTAATTAGACCCATGACAACCACTTAACCTATTTTTACTCTTCAAAGGACTTCTTGTCTCTATCCTATCTCCCTCTCTTTGCACTTCTCTTACCAATGCTCCCTCCACATCCACCAATGCTGGTTCTTGGCAATACAACAAAAGAGATACCATAAAGTTGTGAAACTTATTATTAAGAATTTTAAGAACAAAAATAAGAATCCAACAACTTAACAAAATGTAATCCTCTAACTTATCAGTACAATAAGGCACAAAATCAAGTTTTTTTTTTTTTTTGGGTGTCGCTTGATATTGCTAGATTGAAATCTTTGTCACACACAAATCACCATAAAACCAAAACTTCAAATACAAATCTAACTCAAATGACCATCAAACTAAAATGATTAGGCAGAAGAGGAGTTGGGCTGCAAGATGCATGTAGAGAGACATATCACGCCGTAGGGAATGGAGAGAGGTGTTGGGAGTGGTGTGTGGAAATTGGGCAGCAAGAGGCCTGCAGAAAGATACATCATCTGATAGGGAAAGGAGAGAGATGTTGCGAATGTTGTGTGGAAATTGGGCAGCAAGAAGCCTGCAGAGAGATACATCATCTAATAGGGAAAGGTGAGAGGTGTTGCGAGTGATGTGTGGGGCTAGGCTTAAGGACGAGGATTATGTCATGATTATGGCCATTGGAAAAAGGGAAGCAAGAGAACAGTGAAGAAAATTGAAGGGGATTAGGGATTTAGGAAAAAGATTTGTTGAGGGAGGATAGACTGGTAAGGATAGTATTGTCATTTTGGCTAAAATTGCTCTAACAAGATAGTTTTTGCTTTGGCAATATAGTTAGCCATAGATTTAGATTCTTTAAGTATTTTAAATAGAAAGCAATAGCATTAAAGTTGTTGTAATACTTACTACCAAACATTTAATGGAATCGATTTTCCTCTAGATTAATACAAATTTAACTTAGTTTCAAAAAAGTCTCACATATTGTCTCAGTTTACTAACAAGTACTAAGTAATAACTTAAAAGTTAGAAAAATGGCATTCATTGTTAACAAACAAAAAATCAAAGAGTCACCACAATTTCCCTTCACAAACAAAATGCAGAGAGTCACTGCAATTTCCTTGATCTAATTTTAATCCTAAACTTTAAACACTAATCTCTAATTTAAAATGAAATATAAAATCTAGTAGTAGGAATGTTAGCAAATTTTTTCCCTTCTCCTAGGGAATGAGGAGGAGAGAAAAGGAAGTCAACAAACTTGGAGACAATTTGCATACGTTGTAATTAGATGTAGGAATAAGGTTTGTAATGCAATAAGGAAAGCTATGTACGAATTGATAGGTATTTATTTAAGAAACCAGTACTACAGGTAAAAGATAAAGAGTTTCTAGTTGATAATAGTATTTATGGTCAAGAATTGTTTATAACTTCAAATCAAGTTATAGTCTTGGCTAGCAATATTGCCAGAGTAAGAATTTTCCTATCAAAGCAATTCTTACAAAAATACCAACGTTGCCTTTAATAGTCAACACTAAATATTCTCATTATCTTTTACGTCATTAATTTATCTCTCCCATATTTTCTTCTTTTACGTTTCCTTAAGAATTCTACCACAAACTTTATTGTGATTTCCAATCAACTCTCTATCTCTCTTCCCTCCATACAATTCCCCTTCCTGTCTCTCCCACATTTTCTCTTTTTACGTTTTCTTAAGAATTCTATCACAATCTTTATTGTGATATGGCTGCTGCTGATCTTGTTATTCAAGTTCATGCTTGATCATTCTTTAATGTTCTGTCAATCACGAAGAATGGTAGATTTACTTTCAGCCATACCATGATTGTCTTCCTATACCCCTTTAGTTACCGTTCAATGTTTCATTTCTCTTGACCTAATATCTCCTCCTTTAGTGTAGATCTGCATTGTAATGCATTTGGTTGGATTTTTCTCCTAAGTTCTTGATCTGTTATTACCACGGTGGCATCGTTTCAATGTCTCCAGTCCATTGGATAGTTGATGTGACACCCTAGAAATTCATATGAAACTATTTTATTCATGTATGTTTATATGTAGCTCAAGATAATAATGGTAATGGTAGAAAAAAAAAACCCTAAAACGTACTTAAAAGAAAATTTTTTCATTTGAAATCTAGCATTAACTCTTGATTTATTAGTTGGAGGATTTCTTAAGTTAATTAGATTAATTAACTAAGTTTCTTTCCTCATGGAGTAGAAAACCTAAGAATTAAATTTGGATAAATTCATTAGATCATTAGGTTTTCATAGTGTTTCATTTTAACTAGTTTATATTACTATTTCTAGTTTTTCTACTTAAACTTTAGCTCATTTTTCTCAAAATTTCACTTCTTCACTTGTTTTATTTTCTCTTCTTGGCAGAATTTTTATTTCTCTCTTTTCTTCTTCCTTGGCCGAAAATTCTTCTTTCTTTTCTTTTTTTTTCCTTTGGCCGAATTTTTCTCTCCTTTCTTTCCCTCATGGCCGGATGTTCCTCTCTTAATTCCTCTCTTTTTGCTTTAATATTTAGGTCATAATATTATTCATTACTAGGTGGAAGAGATCTTTTTTGTGTCACCAATTAAATTAAAACAAGTTTACCACTAATGCCTACAAAGCCTAAAGCCTAACTTGCTTCTTGTAATATTTCTATTGGGCAATCTTTCTCCCAACTTTTTCATTATTTCTTCTCTATTTTCCTAGACTATTTCCTTCTCTTTTCATTCTACTTGGCCGGCCTTGCTCTCTCTCCTTTTCTCTCATATTTCTCTCAACTTCTTGGAGCATTTTCTTCAAACTTTGGGCAAATTTCACCATAGGAAGTGGGTTTCCCTACCTTCTAAGCAAAGTTTTAGGCTTGTTTAAGGTATGTACTACAAGCTTTAACCATTAATTTCAAGTTTAATTAGTATTTTGCACTAGTTTAATCTTGAGTTCTTATGATTTTTTAACTTGAAGATTCATGCCTAAAGTGAAGTATGACTTGTTAGAAATAATGTTTCTTGGGTAGATTGGGTAGTAGATAGCATATAAACCTTGCAATTTCATGAGCTACATGTTGAATGGTTGAAGGTTCTTGAAGCTAAATTCTTGAATTTTGGTGGAAATTTGATTGAATTTGAGCTTGGATTGAACTTGGAAGTTGTAGAACTTATTGAATTGTGGATTTGATGATTGAAATCTTGGTGAAAAACCAAGTTGGAAGGGCCGAATTTAAGGGGAAATAATGCCAAAATTTTGTTAGAAAACCCTAAAATAAAAACCCTAGAATGTAAACCCTAAACCCTAAACCCTAAACCCTAAACCCTAAACCCTAAAACAAAAACCTTAGAAAAAAAAAGGGGAAATATTTCTTGATTTTTCTTACTAAGCTAATTAAAGTTTAAATCTAGTTTTCATTAGATTATTTTTTTATTTCAGGACCTGAAAGTGAGACCCGACCTTTTTACGAAATATTTTCGTAGACATTTCAGGTGAGTGTCTTTATGTGTGCATGATGCATGTAACGTGATATTTCATTTGTAAATATTATGCTTTGATTGCAAATATTATGAGATAAAAATTGTGCTACTTGAGGAAAGATGTGTACTTTATCGCATCTATTCCACCACATGCTACTTGTTTTCATGATTAAATGTGTTACTTGTGTTTGAGACCTCCGTGACTAATTTCACCGTTAGTTCACGGATAGTCAACTTGAACGGGCATGGGAGGATATAAGGTGCTGGGTGTTTTAGGGCGTGATGTTCATTCCCTCATGAGTTGTTATTCCTCTAAGAGGCCAACTCCGGATTGAACTTTCTTGTGTGTTGGCCCTCCAAGGTCGAGGTTACTCCCTGGATGTGGTAGCATGTTAGGAGGTTATAAGGTGTGGTGGTTAGGGTCTTGCTTGATAATACCGGTATGACTTTGGCACGGACCTGAGCTATTATCTCGGTCTCAATGCCTTGTTTATATAATCGGTACTTGTTTCTCCTGCGGTCGAGCTTGCTCCCGGGGTGGAACCCTGTATCCGCCATTGACTAATTGTTTAATTATTTGTTCATGTGCTGATTAAATATCTTGTTAGATTATTTTATTTTCCAGAATAGTAGATTTTTCTGACTGCCTGCATGATTTGAACACTCACTGGGCTATTATAGCTCATTCCTTCATTTGTTTTCTTTACTCAGGTATTTCTCACTCTTAAAGCTGGGAATGGCGAATTTAGTTATAGTAGACTTTCGTTTTGTATTTTGGTCAACCTAGTTGATTGGTTACCATTGTAAATAGTATGTATATTTTGGACATGGAAACTTGTAGTACATGGTCTGTACCTTTTAATGACTTTTGTATCTTAAGTTGAACTAAAGTGAATGTAATCTATTTTGGGTTAACTATACGTGTATGTGCTGAGTGCGTGTTTGAGTGAGTCCTAGCGAGAGCTAGGCAGGCAATCCGCTAAGCCCTTTGGTGCGCCTATGGGTAAGGTGGGGCTGTCACAGTTAAAATCATCTTGCAATATCTAAGGGATAACCAACAACATGGGGAAAAAGTAGTCAAGATATCAATTTTCAAGACTGAAGTGGTACAAAAAAAAAAATAGATGAGATCAACTAATCAGCTTTGCTAAAAACTCAAAATGCTGTCATAAAAAGAAAAAAAAAGGGCCTAAAAAATGATCTCTTCCCTCTCCCTGATTACATAAAAATTGTACCGGGAAGAGAGAGAAGGGGAGGGAGGAACAAAGAGGGAGGGAGGGAGGGAGGGTGATAAGAAGGGGAATTGTAGGGGGGAAGAGAGAGGAGGGGAGTTGATTGGAAAGGAATTGAGAAAGAGTAAGAGTTAATTCGAGAAAAAATTGATTAACGCAAAAGATAATAAGAATATTTAGGATTGACTGATGAGGGCAATGTTGGTGTTTTAGTAAATATGCTATGGCAGGAAATTCCTATTTTGGCAATAATGCCAACCTACAGTCTTTTATGGTGCTATTTTCCTTTTAAATAAATGATTTTCAAGAATGAAAGATTTGAAATAACATCTAATTTGAGTAAATTTATAATTTATCAATTTTAACCCTTCAATTTTTTTTTTTTTTATTTGGCTGATTTCAAATCTCAATCTCTTATGAGGCATCCAAACAATTAAGGAGATTCGGATAGAGATTTGAAATCCAAATCCACCAATCTAAATGGATCTTACATGTACATAACTCACATACTTGATGAATAATAATTCATTTCAAGAACAATCTTAAAATTTGTATCATTACAGTTGTACTTTGGGAGTCATGTAAAACGTAACAGCAAGGTAAATGGTGCTTTCTCGATATTTGTTCCTATAGAGAGAGATGGTGATAAAAGTTTGCCGATTTAATTTCTTATCAACAACAATAAAAGTCAAAATTAATGTTAGTGAAGCATAATATCTAGTAATCATAGGAAAACAACCATCTTTGTTACTTATTTTTCACTTGTATAAAATATTTCATATTTTCCAATCAGACTTTGGAGTGAAATTTAGTATAAATAAGTATGCATGAATTTTTGTGTTATTAACCGTTCTATATTTTAATGCGGATGATATTCATAAAAGATTGGAAATAATTGACTTACTAATTTCATCTGTTAATCTCATTTTTTATTGATTAGGCAAAGTTTAGTGATCCTATATATTGTTTGTACCCTTCTACACGTCATAAAATGACCCAATGAGGGAATTGTGAAACTCAACATGTTCATCCCTAGTCTAAAGAAGCTCCCGTATGGTTTATTTGTAGAATCTTCTGTCCATCATACCCCTTGTACAGTGTAATACAATGTTATTGTGCGCTGGAAAATATAATCTTAGGTTCATCTGGTTTTTTAAGTAAGATAATTTAGTTTCGAGTTGTGGTCCTATGTTTGGTGTACACAGTATAATATAGAGGATAGCCTAGATCATGCCAGATAGGGTTTATTACAGTTTGTCCCTCTAACGTTCAGCCTATTTCTCACCTTAGCCCCTCAAGTTATTTTTTCTCAGCCTAACCTAAAATTTAACAGTCAACTCAAATGGCAGTAACAGAAATGCAAAAAACACAACAATACCCTTAGGGGTTCATTATAGTTCGTCGCCCTAATATTCAGCCCATTTCTCACTTTATCGCCCAACATCATTTTTTTTTTCTCAGTCTAGTCTAAAATTTGACAGTCAACTAAGACAATTTGTAATGAAAATGCGAAAATATGCTTAGAATAATAACAATCAGACCAAATTAGCCTCACCAAATGGAGGAAAATTCCCTTCTTCTGCCACATGTGACAAAAAGAAAACAAGAAAAACCTATACCACAACCCAAAAGTCATCTTCCCAACCCAAAAAAATTGGTCTGTTCTTTTAGGATTTACAATAAATTTAAAGATAACAATAAGAGAATATTAACAATGACATCTTACATTGTAGTTTGAGCATTGATAAAATTTTCTTCTAGGATCTTGTTGAATCCAAGAGGTGCATAAGGGTGCCCTTTTACTAGTGTTTTAAAAATTGGACCAGCTGGTTAACCAAAAGAGCAGCCGCGTCGCAATCCAATCCACTTCAACCGGTTGATTTAACTATTTGATACGATTTTCCTTTTATTTTCTTTATAAAGAACCGAATCGGACCCATGACCGATTCGCCATTCCACCGGTCGAACCGGCCAGTTTGATCTAGTTTCAAAACACTATTTATCACACCTGTACATCGGAATCGATTCTTGTGTGTTGTAATATCTTCTCTAGTAAAAATTAATTTTTTTGCGATATTTTTTTATTTTTTGGTTGCAAAGTCTACTCCAATAGGAATGAATTTTTAATTTGGTTACTTTTGGCTTCATTGTAGAAATTTTAGGAAGCTAAGAATGCTGAATTGAAGGAAAGAAAGTGCTACACTTGAAGCATCAGGTGATTCTCTTTAATAACCAATGGAGGAATATTCTTGTCAATCGAAACTGACAGTTATATTCAGGAGCTTTTGGCACCTCAACTTTTTTTATGGTAAAATTGCTTATCTGGACTAACAAAGGGGTTTAATTGAGAAAAAATAACGTTGAGAGATAAAGTGAAAAATAGGTTGAACATTAGAGGGGACAAACTGTAATAAACCCTAGCATATATATATGAAATATAAAGTAATGGAAAAGGTAGTACTGCACAAAAACTGCTTCACATATATAAATAATATTTTTAAGTCCCTCACGCATAAAATAGTTCATGTTAGTCCCTGACATATTCAAATGGAATCAATTCGCCTCTAAATTCAATTTCTACTCATTTATATCCTGAAGAATCACACTTACACAACGCGTTTATAAACTAAGAAGTAACCGCACAAAAAAAAAAAAACACAAATTTTATTTAAAAAGGGCATGTATAGGTATTCTTTGTTCATTTTGAAAAGTTAAAGCCACAATTCTAAACAGTATATAAACTATAGATGCTTTTCCTCAAAAGAAAAATCGACTTTCTTTTTTCTCTATCAATATTAGTAACATAGTATTTTGATCATGTTCTTTTCAGGTAAAAATATATTATGAAATGAGATTTAGGACCAAAATGCTGCAACTGAAATATGTTAGGTATTAAAATATACAATTTTATATGTGAAGAACTAAAAATAAATAATGGGCAAAAATGAAAAAATATTTGTGAAAATTTTCCTCTGAAATATGTTAGAAATAAAGTTAAATATTCATTGAAGGATATATATTCTACTAGGTGTGTTAAAAAAATGTAAAAACTAAAAAATTGGTAAAACCTATCCATCCCAAACCAAAAAAGAAAGGTATCCGAACTGATTTCATTTGCCAGTTGAGTTGCTAAGCCAACTTATTCAGTTAGAACTTACTCGAATTTGTCTATATATAATTTAAATTATCATTTTAAATTTTCCTGTGGAGTATATTTTATATTGAAGGCACATTTTATTTATTCAAATTTTGATAAACAATATAGTTTTCATGATTATTTTTGTAAAAATAAAAAATAGAAAAGTTTTGAATTAGTTGTTGTATGGTATTAATAAGAGTTTATTTTAAAAATAAAAAAAAAATTTATATGAGTAATTTATTTATAAAAGTGAAATTAAGGGTGGAAAGTGAAAATGCTAAACAAATTTTGAATTTTTCAAATTTTTGAATAAATAAACTTAAATTAATAGATTTAGGTATCTGGTGTACTCTGTCGAGTAATCAATGAATCAATTCGCTACTCGATTTTTTGTCACACCTGTAAAATGATTCGGATCGAATTTTTAACTCATAAATTCACTGCTCAAATTCTTGTCACACTTGTAAAATGAGTCGGATCGAATTTTTAACTCATGAACGGGTACCCGACCCTTGAACAGCCCTATGTTTTATAAATGCGCGTAGTGAATTGTTCCATTCTCTCCAGCTCTGTAGGCCATAGCTTATATTAATATAAATAATCTGCACTGATGCTTTTCTGACAAAGACAGATATGTTGTCAAAAAATATCCAGTGACCAAGGTAAATCAGTAATGAAGAATTAATAATTTGATGAAGCATATGCCCCATAATTTCGGTTGTGCAGAAAGTAGGAGCCACGAACGAAACCAAATTAAATTTCTCACCAAAATAACAAACCAGAATGGAGAGATGACCAAAATAAGAAAAGATGGCAGGAAAGAAAATGACATGCTCGAAATAATCAGGGTTAATTTCAACATGAACCCCTAAACTATCATTGTATTTTATTTTGTCCCCCAAATACTAACTCTTTAATATCTTGTACTTTCAATTTATTTATGGTACATTGTTCTAATAAGTCGAAGGGCAAACTTTTAAAAAGGTAGAAAACCAACTTAATTTAAATTTAATAGCTATTTTTAGTAGAAAAAAAATTTAGTACCTCTAAATACGTAAGAATGTATTGGTATATAGGTGCAAATTAGAGATACTAAAATCCTTTCATTCAAAAAGAGATAGTACGAACCAACTTATTTTAAAAGCTATTTTTGAATGACCAATGTTTACCTCTAAATAAGTAAGAATATTTCAGTAAATAGATGCAAATTCAAGGCACTAAAATCTTTTCATTAAAAAATTGGTGGGAAAATTTATTGATTTCAAGCTTGTTTGAACAATAGGACATAACTTGATAGTATAAAATATTTAAGTGCTACAATTGATAGTTTAGAATATAATCTCCAAATCGGAGGGTGCAAATTTCAATTCACTGAAACAATTATGAACAAATTGACCATGTATTTTGTAACAATTTTTTGATTAAAGTATTTTGTGGATAAATCGTTCAGAATTAGGGAAAACGTTATCACAATATTTTTGCCCTTGGTAATGGAGCCCAAAAAAAAAAAAAGGTAGTTCTCTTGCATAGAGAAATTAATTATACATATTATGTAAAATTCCTTTAACCACAAACCGCGGAAGATCCAGGATCCAGGATCCAGGATCCAGGAAAAGTATGTCATCTTGGCAAGAAAGAAATAAATAAGATGCACGACTTTTGTGTGTATGGATAGAAGTCTACATATATGTATGTTGCTTTCTCTCTCTCTCTCTCTCCACGTCATATATGCAATCTGTTTTTGGTCATAAAATCATCAACAATTGACAAGGAGAGCTGCATATTTTTAAAACATCAACAGTTCAAGAAAATGAGAGGTCTAGTTTCTTCATTAGTTGAGTGGTCCAATGAGACAATTCCAATAATGTTGACAGGTCAGCATGATTAAGTGATAATGATTTAGCTGGTATAACATGATAGAGGTTTTCCAAATATGTACTGAAGCAAACGAGAAAAGTTTAAAAAGAAAAACAAAAAAAAAGCTGGAACCTTCATCGAATGGACAAGAAAGAGCTTTTAATACATAAGATTTCCTTTCGCAATATCACCTAGCACAGTAAATAATAGTAAATGGTTCTATTTTCACTAGGATATGCCAGACAACTTTATTACACATTTAATCTATAGTTGTTCAACTGATTACTCATTGATTTGTAAAGTTAATTTACATTAAGAAAAGCTTTAATTTTGGTCATTGTTGTGGCTGCCAATCAATTTACTATGTTTAAAGGATGTTTGAGTTGCATTTTCTTTATATTAATATGAACATCATGTATACTAAATGTCATTGTGCAGATGCTGTACAGGAGCATATTTAAGTATTGGGCAAAGAATCATACGTGACGGAATTTTTTTTGCACCTTCTATACCCATTGTAAAAGTATTTAAAGCATGGTTCTGTTGGACTAAATCTATTTTTCCGAAATTATTTTCAAATATTTTTTCAAACATATATTTTTAAATATCTTTTATATTTCAACAACATCTTTACTTTTATATACATCACATTTTTATTACCCATGCTATGACGACAACTAATGGACATAGAATGGTTTTGACTTGGGAGTAACAGGCTCTGAAATAGGTTCATCAACATTATTACCTCACCCGCATTTGGCAATTGAACCCTTGAAATCGCCTCTCTTCTTGCCTAGAAATCTTATGAAATCAATACCATATATTTATCAGAAATTTAAATTTACTCATACCAGTAACTCTTAACGGTGTATGACCTTCGGTATCCTTTTTTTTATCTAATTTGGATTAAGTCTTAATAAGCATTCCTATTTATTTTTTTTTAACCCAAAAAAATCCAAAGGTGGGGAATAAATAATGGATAGCTATGACTTAAATAGTTCTTCATTTTTGCTCGAACTGTCAATAACGAATACGAGCAGAAAAAGGCAAGTTGGTCATAAATAATGGGGTCCAAGGCCGTTCAAGATGCTTCAGATTAAGCTTACAAGTTGCACCTTGCGGCCTTTCTGAAAATTAATTTCACAGATCGAATCATCAAGTTGCAGCTCAGATTCAGAAGGGAATCAGAATAGGAGTAATGGTGGTTTGGTGTGGTACCCTGGACAATAGACACGTCTTTGTGGGTGGTGGTCGTGGCAGAAGGAGGGGCAGCCATTGGAGGAGAGACCGCCACCAATATTTTAAAAAAACTAAAGTTTTATTCCATTATAAATTCGAGGCTTTTTTTCTTTTCTCTAATTTTTTTTTTTATAAAAGAAGTCATTTATTAGGTGCCTCCATAAAATAGTAGGTTAAAAAGGTGGGGTAATCCACCCAAAATATCATATTTCTTTATTTTTCAACTCTTTTGTGGTGCACTTGTACATCTTTTGTGATATATAGCACACGACGTACTCTATATCTTGAGGACAAAATAGACAAACCTTTTAAAATTTAATATAAAACTTCTATTATATGTAATCATCTCGATTGTCTTGGTTGGACGCATTAAACAGTATGTTAATAGTGTTACATTCGAATATTACCAACCATAATTGTATATAACAATTGTAAAATTGAAAATTCTCAAAAAATGAGTTGGAAAAAAGGGTTTCCCGACATATTTGTTGGAAATATTTCAAAATGGACTAAGAGACAGTCTTGATAATTTTCTTTTAGGAAATAAGTATTTCCATAAAATATGATAAAAGATTGGAAAAATCTTGCCTAAAATCCCGATCTTGTGGACTAGAATGCTGTAAATACTTGTACTATATACGTATTTATTTTTACGTTCCATAAAGGTACAAACATTCAAAGCAAATTAAAAAGGACCAGCTCTAAGAATCAATAAGTTATTATCTTACCATATATAAATGAAGAGCAAGTCTGTGATATTTCTATAGATTATAATTTAATTTAAAGTATCCAAGCACATTAATAACTACCCACACTTATAATTAACAACAAATAACTACTTATTAATATATCTTTACTCTATAATATTTTTACTTTTCTTTTTGGCAAAATCCCGTACACAGGGGATGTCACCCCCAAATTTTAACTATAATATTTTTACTTATTTATTCTTGAAATGTAATATTTGGACGAAAATGCAATTCTTAAAATGCAATTTGGACGAAAATTAAATTCTACAAATAATCTTAATTTTTTTTATTTGCACTTGAATGCCTAAGTCACTAATTAATATTATTCATTACAATTTGCAAGGAAGAGAAATGCACTACTTTTCCTGTCGTTTATTAATGTTATGTAAATCTTGTCCGATAAAGTAAAACTCTTGCCGTACCTTCATAATCTGCAGAAAATTGTGCAACACATTCTGATTGGAACTAAGTGATCGTTGTCCTACCTTCAGCCATCTCACCTGGGTTAATAAAGGTATTCGCTGGCAAGGACGTATCTAGAATGTGTATCCGTTGTCCTACTTTCAGCCATCTCACCTGGGTTAATAAAGGTAGTCGCTGGCAAGGATGTATCTAGAATGTGTATGTGTTTGATTTGGGAGGCAAGGGGGGATTGGAGAGTTAGGGGTTGAATTTTTCAAAAGTTTATTCAACCTCCCAAATTTTAGTAGCAATTTTTTAATCTAAAACCCTTTTGCCCCCTTCAATTTTTTTTTCTTATTACATTTTCTTATTTCTCCTCTTACTTTGTACAAGTTCTCTAATAACACGAGTATTTATGGGATGCTTTGAATTTGCCTTCTTCGAAAGCACTTGCATAGGCATTATCGTGGAGTTAGGACTTAGAGTAATTTAAATATGTTTATCAACAATTAATAGATGCATTCACAAGTAGATTTCGTTCGTTTCATGATCATATACAGGATATGATTAAATTAGCATTTCCACTTGCGAAAAAGAATTAGAAATCATTGAATGTATATTGTGGAGTTTGGATATGCATTTTTTCTATATATTTTGATTACATACGGTAGTTTTATCATTGTATATCATATATCAATTAGAATCATATTTTAGAATTTGATTATATATGGTAGTTTTATCATTATATATCCAGATTTTAGTAGTGTTTTACATGTTAATTATAGGATAGATTATTTTGATATGCTTCAAGTAAAGAAGACAAGTTCTCTTTTTGTGGGTGATTGATCTACTTGTGAAGTCGAAGGTATTAGAGTTGTGAAAATGAAAATTGCTTGATGGAGTGAATCGTACTTTGGGTATCGTGGCTTATACCCCAAAGATACAAGGGAATGTAATGCCTTGTGACAGTTAGACTCTGAAGGTTATGAGTATTCTATTGGAGGTGGAGTCTTGAAAGTTATAGTGGTAAAAATTTTCTGTTGAAAAGAGAGAAGTACGGCAATCTGTACTATTTGGTCGCCTAAATGAATTGAAAGTGAACTATGGAAAGGGGATCCAAGCTTACTTCCAAATTTTAAAAATAGTTAGAAGAAAATTCTGGAAAAGGGAAAGGTGAATTGAGCTCTTTCTCACTAGTCAACTACAATCGGTTAACTGGACAAGTTCATTTACGGATTGAATCAAGTGGAGATAGGATTGCATTGATTTAGTATGTGAAGCTAGGCATCATATAGTAATTGGCGAAAAAAGGTGAATATATTATTTTATTGGTTTGCTGTTTAATTAAAAAATTACCAAGGTTTTAGCTAATTTTCTTTTTGTGTGGAGAACAAATAGTTTCTTATTAATTATTCTAGTTGCTTGTAATAGTTGTCACATTATTTTCTAATTGTAAGACTTATAATTTAAGGCAAATTATTTTCTTTTATTACTTGGGTACTAGCCAAGTAATGTTTCTTATAGCTGTTTTGGTATTTTACAAGAGATAGAAAAGAGAAGAAGGCAATTCACATAAACCATGAGAAGGTTTTTTGGTAATGATAGAAAAAATACAAGGGGTTGAGTTTGTATATAAGTTGTATTCTTGTTTTTCTCTGATAATAAAGAGTTGTAATCTCTCCGTTGATGGGTTTGGTAATTAATTTAAACAATGTTAAATCTTGCGTGTCACTAATATTTCATGTATTTTTATTCTCATTAAATTATTGAATTATTAATTTCTCAAATAATTGTATTTATTTTCTGCATCTAAAATCCACACATCTCATTATGATTTTACTTTTCAAAAAAAAAAACATTTCTTATATTTTCTGAAAAACAAAAAATTATGACCCTTAAAAAAATCTAAATTAACATGAAAATATTTGGCACAAAAAAAGAACTAGAAAGTTAACTAATTGTTCAGATGTTGGATATATGCATATTTTTTGGATTAGTTAACGGAGAAAGTGAAGTAGTTAATTACTCCAAATTGATAACTTCTATTTACGCAACTTTAATTATTTTATTTTGATTTTATTTCCTAGATTACATTTCTTTTTTACCCGGGGTAATTAGTTCATTATAACTCGCTTATACCGAATGTCTACTACCGCCGATGTAAAATTATTTTGTCAAAGCATATTTTGATGAAAAATCTTTCTGCAAAAGTATATTTAGATATGTTAACCAAAAAAAAAAAAAAAAAACCTGACAGATCAATTATCGAAAAAGAAAATATAAAATAAAACTAAAAAGGAGGCTCTATTCAAAAGCTTGCTACATGTAATTCATGGAGTCTTTGGCTGATCTTGTCTATAGAATTAACACGCGTCGTGAAAAAATTACAAGATACCCCAGGAAATGACAACTTTTGTATTAAATTCATGAAACAGAAATGGACAAAATTAAAAATGAGACAGAGTCAAGGCAAGAAAAGGAGAAAAGAAGAGACATAATAAAGTCGTACCTGGGTGAAGAATACTAGTAGAATGAGAACTTTTAAGGCTGTGAAAAGAAGTCTTAGGGGAAATATGATGCTACGAGACCATGACCGCACTATCTGCTCTCTTTTTTCCGGTGAAACCTGAGCAAAGCTCTGCAAGTAGGGAAAATGGCCGGACAAACTTGCAATCCCGCACAATGCAAAGGTTCCTATGCTTGTTGATAGAAACCACAAAGCTAGTTGGGCCATGAAAAGCTTTGGATGCTGAAGTCTTTCGCTTATCAACCCTCCAAGCTGATTAACAAGAAAGTATTTCAAGATAAAATGTTTCCAAAAGAATTCTGATTAATTTATTCATCATTTAATGATTATGGTCTTTTCTTGAAATTGTTAATTTTTTAGGCCATGAAAGTTCGATTCTCGGTAAGATTAGATTGAAAGACTCACGTAACATATCAACGTAAAGATCTAAAACGCTACGCATCATGTAACATATCAACGCAAAGATCCAAAACGCTACGCATGTGATGTGTGTTATATGGGAATAGGATACAAACGGTAGTTAAAAGTTTTCGTTTCTCATCTTTTAAAACAAGAATTTGTTTCTTATGCTGCGATCACTTTCAGCTTTTAATTTCCCACCATTTCCCCATCCTTAAATAAAATAGTTTGTAAAAGAAAATGAAACGTGTCGTTTATTATCTAAGTGAAGATAAACTCTTACATGCTGTGGAGTTCTGGCCATGGAGGCTGAAGTTTGGTAGAATTTAGTCTTGAACTCGTCATGTTTTTCGTCAAACCCATCAATGGAGGGCAAATAGGTGTCACACAAAGCAGTAAGGGACTCCATTTGGCGAGAAGAGAGGGAGCTCATGTAGGGATTTTTCACCCTCCCTATAAGAGGCCTTCCTGCTTCCATTTCAACAAATTCTGTTGCCATGATGTGTTCTTGTTTTTCATGTAAACCTGTGGTACAATTTCCAGTAGTCTTTTTTTCCATATCCAGATACTTATTACGATGGATGTGAAGAATACAATGAAAATATGACTGAGGTACTTGTGCTCATATCTGTGTGTTTGTGCTGTGTGCGTGTACGGGGACAGAGAGATAGGTTGGCAGATTTAAAAGTGATGTTAAATTAAGTAGGACCATGATTAGTCAATGCACACTAAATACGGTAACAATATTTTATTTGTCCGGATGCATCGGTTAGAATTAGGAGGGATACTATGGGGGCTGTGTCTGGTTTTTGGATTTCTCACCAAACCGGGTGCACACTTGTATATATTGATGATCTTGTACAATAATTGACGTACAAAAATACACTGCATTAATAATCGGGTTAATTTTAGATTATCCCCTTTAGGTTTGGTCAAAGTTACAATTTTCCCCCCTAACTTCTAATTTTTCTCACTTTATCTCCAAATTCAGTCTACCTTATCAACTTAATATTTAAAATATTGTAAATTGACAAAAGTGCCACCTCCTAAATAATTTTCAAATTGCAAATTCTTTTCTACTTTCAAGAAATTGTTCTTATCATGATATTTTTTAAATTACAAAATTTTTTTCAAAGAAAAAAAAATTTGTTCAAGAAACTTTTAAAAGCACATCAACCCTAGATTTATTTGATAAGCCTTAAATTCTTATCATGCATCAAAAGCTTGTCAAAAACTTGTGTTTGATAAATACTACAAGAATTTTGAAGGTTCAACTATCTAAGAACTTGTCCCAAAAAAAAATGCAGTAGTAGACTAAAAAATAGACTTTTTGTTGATATGGCTATTTTTTGGAGCTTTGGACAGGAAAAAAAGGAAAAGAAAAAATAAAACCTAAAGAAAAGAAAATGTGTTGTTTAGAAGTTTAGAGGAAAAAAGGAAAAAATTTAGATATATATTTTTTCATTTCATAGTCTTTTATGGAAATAATTGGTAATTTGAAAAAATTATTTAGGATGGGGCATTTTTATCAATTCACAATGTTTTAAAGGTTAAATTGATGAGGTGGAGTGAAATTAGGGATAAAGTGAGAAGAATTAAAGTTTAGGGGGTAAACTGCAACTTTGACCAAACATTAAGGGTAGTTTTTGAGATTAACCTTTAATAATATTGTATTATAATATAATAGATTGATATTGTATACACTAACAGTTTAAGGATGATTTTAAGGCTATTGAGTTTGGATACATAATGACACGATCGGAGGTTGAAATCATCTTCGTGCGTCACAGGAACATCCCCAAAGGACTATTTTGAAGATCAGGTGACAATCTCACCCAAACCCTCTCGCAAATTTGGACCAAATTATCAAAGGTAAGGAACGCCTCATTGAATAGTTTGACCCCAAACTAACCCGTGGATTAAAACCAATCTAATTGAACAAGAACAAACCCAAAACCCTAATCAAACACGTCAATTAGAACTTAAAGTACAAGAATCGACCTTCACAAGAATCACTCTTGAATAGTCGATGAAAGTTCTCTTCCAAGAACTCACAAACTCTTGTAGAGAGAAAATATCAATTTCCATTGATTAATTCATCGTAAAACATAAACTTCATAACATAATAATAAACGACGATAGAACTTAGCCTTGTATAGGCACAACTAACCCTAGAAACTAACATGGAAAGTTTAAATTAAGTATAACTCAAAAACTAACTAAAAACTAAAAAAAAATAATAAAATCGTAAAGGCTGTCCATAGCCATGGTGCGTAACCGCTGCGCGGGTTCATGCCACGGGTTCGGTCAGAAGCTTTTTTCCTTCACCCACAACTCTCTGATGGTAACCACAAGGGTATTCACGGCGCGGGTTGATGCCGCGACTTCGATTAGAAGCCCTCTTTCGTGCTATTCTCTTCATGCTTTGCTTCATCCAAGATTGCAAAGTCTTCCAACTGTGTTCGTGCTTCAACTTGAGCTCCAAAACAATCATCTGAATACACGTATCCCTAAGCAACCTTCTCCGAAACTTGGACCGATATCTCGAACACCAAATTAAACATTCTTGACTGAAAACCTTGGTAGCCTTTTGGTGACGATTTGAGCGCTTTGAGACCTCCAATTCGCATGGACTAATGATCAACTCCGTTGAGACTTGAATAATACGTTTAGGGATACCACGCACTTATCACATAATATATATCATTTATTCAAATTAAAAATTCTTATTTTGCACATATATATGTCAAGCATTTAGATTGTCATTGTAGAAAAATTTTACATCGTCAATGTGTGGAAAAATTAATCATAACATAGTACTAATTTTTTTTTACATTTATATCGATTAGATACATCAAAATAAAAGAAAAGCGTACATGTCCATTCCCCTCAATTGTATCATGTAAATTAGTCGCAGGGTTAGTTTGGTGAATTGCATGCCCATACTGGCCATGCAGAAAATGGGAAGAAGGCATTGATGCCCGGCCCAGCACACGTTCTACTCATTAAATGAAGGGGAATGATCTGTATACTGTAGTTTGTTATTCATACAGTCATCTCTTTGTTAAAAATATTAAAATAATATAAATTATAAAATTGTAACTCTATACTACCTCCGTCCTATAAAGATAGGCCTATTTTTTTTCATGCACATTAAAAAATTTAGTTATAATATAGTTATAACAATTATTTTTTATTCATACTTTCTTCAAATACTCCTTATCAATAGTAGACAATTCATTCAAAATAAAAGGCACATATTATTATATTGTTCTTGAAACTTGGAGTACTTTAGTTTTTCAATGGGCATTAAATATGGGTATATTATAAAATAACAAGCTAACTGCTCTTTAAAAGAGAAAATAAGACTATAATTTAGGACATGCACAAAAGGAAAGTGAGCCTATATTTATGGGACGGAGGGAATATTTTAACTAAGACATCCGTAAATTACAAGATTTCAAATTTACCCTATAAAAAATAATCTTCCTCATAGTTTCATTTAATACAAAACAAAAATTCAATGAATGCATCAAAAAGAAAAGTGTAAAATTTTCCTAAATTAATATAGTACTTTTATTTTTCCATGCCATTGATAATGTAACCATCTCTTTGTCTCGCAATCGTTTAGCTAGTATTATAACTATATACTCCCGCCATCCCATTTTGATAGGCTTGTTTTCCTTTTTCATTCATCCCAAATTATAGTTCACTTTCCAATTGAAGAATGTAATTAATTTTCAACTTCTCTAAAATGCCCTTATTTAATTACATTGTTATAAGTGAGATTTGCATAACAAACCGTGCATTAGCATATCAAATGAAATTAATTTGGCTTACGTTACAATTTCCTATTTTGTATTTAATGTAAATGTTTAATGATGAATATAAGAGTATTTTTGGAACATCATACATTAATTTATTCTTTTAATAAAGTTAATTAATTTTTCTTAGACTGTGTGAAAAAACTGTAAGCTTATCAAAATAGGACGGATGGAGTATTTCCTATTTATGTCTTCTTCACGTCATTTTAGGAAACTAAAATAATGCTTTTCCAAATTTCTGGTCAACCGGAAACCAACTCAAATTCAATGCTCTATTGTCAAACAACTAGGCATCTTTAATCATGTAGACAATTGTTTGTGGGTGATTACTATAATTACTACTAATAATGGGGTCCGAAAGTTGTTGGCAATTATATTCTATTCAATGACTAACATGCATACGTTGAAAATTTCTCACCTTATCTTTCTGCCAGGCCCCGATTAATCTGTTGCAACTTTCCGTAAAAGAGACAAATTCTTGAAAGACATTAAAGTCTGATGTTGCATGCCATATTTTTTAGGTATTTTTCCTAAAAGAACAACTAATGTACAATAAATTAAATTTTATACTTTATAAGCATAAGCGTCGTTTCAATATATGATCTAAAAAGAGTAGCATGTATCAGAGAAATATATAATTCTACTCTAACTAATGCACGGATAATTTGCTATATCACCTTAAAGCTTTTTTCCTTTTCTTTTTGGAGGATATATCATCTTGAAATCTCAATAATAACTTAGTTTACATGGTTAGGATATGAGTTATACCATTACTCGATCCCAAAAAAAAAAAAAAAACGGAAAACAAGAAGAAGAAAAATCTTCCCCTCTATGTCATACTTAGTGTCGGTCTTTAATTTCTTATATTATATTTATAATAGAGAATAGTAAATTTAAGGGGGTAGTTTTGGAAGTTAAATACACTTTGAAGTCAATAATTCTATTTTAGTAATGATTAGACTAATTTCTCAACCTTCCGAATCTAAGGGTCTGATTGGTTCACGGATGGAATGAGATGGGATGACTCATCCTCGGACTACAAATCCTGAGATGAGTCATCCCCGGATTAATAGTCCTAATTATCCAATGTATGGTTGATACTAAATTTGATGGGATATCTTAAAAAATTATGTCATTGTATGTTTTCTTGAAAATTGAATTTTGCTTTTACTAACAAAATATATCCAAAATTTACGGTATTATTTTTATTTAGTAATAGTGGCAATGCATAGTGGTAGATAATTGTGGTAGCACACAATGATAAATAGTGGTGGTGGTGTTACATGATAGTAGTAATGATCGTGCTCGTGATGACAACGTACAGTAGTAGATAGTGGTAATAGTGGTGTTACCTAGCATTTGTGGTGATTGTGCTCGGCGATAGTAGTGATAGATAGTGATTGTGGTTGATGATCGTGGTGGTAATGGTAATGCAATTTGGTGATGGTGATAGTAATAGTGCATGGTGGTGGTAGAAGTGGTGGTTCATGATAATGTTGGTAGTGGTGGTGCATGTGGTAGTTGTAGGGGTAGATTAGTTAATAATCTTATTATCCCATCTAAGAGTCATCTCGGATAACTAATACCACCATCTCCATGAGATTATTTTATCTCATGTACACTAGAGACTTACTCAAATGTCTCTTTATTAAGGAAAGAAGTATTTCATTTCTCAATTAAGGTAAGAAGCCTTTCATTTTTCCATTAAGGCTTTATTTCAATAAAGAAAAAAAATATTTGCTCTCCACTTAGAGTGACACGTGTCAACAGTAAGAGTTACTATAGTAACTCAATGGCTAAACACTTGCTCAAATACCTCCTTATTAAGGAAAGAAGCATTTCATTTCTCAGTTAAGGTAAGAAGCCTTTCATTTCTCCATTAAGGCTTTATTTCAATAAAGAAAGAAAATGTTTCTCTCTATTTAGAGTGCCACATGTCAGCAGTAGGAGTTACTTCAGTAATTCCCATGTCTTGTTATAATATAGTTAGATGAGACTAATTCGGTTAGATATAGGCTGTGTAATCTCATACTTAAAATGCAATCAAATATTGGATGACATAGGATTAGTAATCCAATCCCATGTCATCCCATGAACCAAACACAGCCTTAGGATTTGTAATATCCGTGGAAGTTCCTTAGACTCCTTCACTTATTGCCTGTATAAGGTATATTATTACATTGTTTTTTATACGTTTGATTGAGTTATAATATTGAGAGATTTTCTCTTGGCATTTGCAACTATCATTTTCTTGAATACTTTAGAATTAGTTCTTGGATGTTTAATTTAGCTTATCAATCAAGAAACACACTTGGTTGTGATGTCTTCTACCTTAATTATAGTTCACTAATTCTTAATTGTAGTTGAGATCATATCAACAAGTTCGTAACTATGGGGATTAGAGGGATCATGGATTTCCATCAATCTATACCTTGATACAATAGGTCCAGATTTGGGCTTGGCAATACAGGTTTCCATCGCTTAGGAGGGGGTCCGTATGATCATCTACCACCATGCACCATCATCATTATCAAATAAAGAGAATATTGTAAATTACGGTATTTAAATAAGTAAAACTAAAAAGTTCTATTCCTAACAAAACACCTAAGGAGATTATTTATTAATATATTCCGTCAAACCAAGTTCCAATCAACACTGGACAACTTGAATTGTTATTCCAACAGTGACTCATCTCACGATTTATAGTTCTAGAATAAGTCATCTCATCTTACACCGTCCACACACCAAATGGATCCGAAGATTATTATGTTTCACAGATGAGCATAATTTAAGCATGTTCAACATTCTTTTTTATGCACTCATGCGGCTATCTAAGTTCGAAATGAAGAATTTGAATTTGTGCATGTATTTTGTTGTCAATCAAAATTATGAGGACAATGCTGCTCTCAGCATTATTTACAACACGTTTCAACTCTAACCGCATACCCTTTTTGACGCCAGTTATAGCCACTTATGAAACATTTAGTGCTCCCCTTGACTCGGGTTAACCTCTATGGTTTTTTTAATATTGCAATATGTAGACTGCTTTCCTTGCTGGAGAACTTTCGCAATGTGTTGTCTTTTCTGCACAATAGCTCTATCGACAAGAAGGCTTATAATAAGCCAGAGTCTTTTTTTTTTTTTTTTCGCATGCTATTAATTATGACTAATCAAAACCTCCAGATATTGCCAACAAATGATGAAAATTAGTTTTCTTGACCTCACACTTTTTAATTATATATTCTACATCATTCCAAGTAATATTTTTTTAAAAAATAAAATATGTAAATGCTTGGACATTCTATGGACTAATATAAACATCACTTGATAAAAAGTTAAATATTTTTAAAAAACTTGAACATTCACAAATAAATATTTAAATTATAAATTCAAACAAATAATTCAATTGAATTGTACTTACAAAAAAAAAAATTCTTAATCCTATTCAAAAAACATCACCACATACTAAAATTAAACAAAGTCTATCAAAACTACTGAAATTAAGTGAAATTTCATAGAACTCCAAATGTTAAAACCACAATCAACATAAGAGAAACATAAAAGTTATCTAAATTATGTGATTAATTGTTTAAATATTAAAATCATAAAATGAAAATTACAAAACCCTCGGTTCAACAGTTCAAACCGGTTCAAGTGATTCGTACGATTTGTACGGTTTTCAATGGTTTTTTGGATTAATCAAACCAGTGTGTAAACTGAATTGGAGCCATGACCAATTAAGGATCCAACCAGTCAAATCGGCCAGTTCAATCCGGTTTTAAAATACTGGTTCCAAGTAATTCAAATACGGACTTTGCTATGCACAAAGATATTAGATGATCATATCAAATCACCGTGAAAAAAATCTGTTGGTATTGTTAAATTAAATCAGATTTATAGATATTGGTGTCATCTTTTTAAGTGACTACTACAATCCATTGACAAACGACCTTACTTGTTGATTACAAGGAACTTGCCCAAATTTGCAGCAACTTTCGGCATTGGGTTTAGTATTGATTTTACTTCATTAATAACTATTTCTGAATAGTAATCGGCCACCCAAAATGCGACACAGCTATCAGTATAATGTATGACTGTTTCTGTAATGAGAAAGTAAAAATAATGTCTAAAGTCATTTCAACTGTCAGCAATTGCCATTTGGGATAAATTGTGGATTTGGTTTAGGTTCCCTTTCTCCCTTTTCCCCAATAGGCCTTGTGCCGAGTTTTCAAAAAAAAAAAAAAAAAAAACTTGTCCCACATCGAGATTCTGATCGTAAGTGTGTTAATGCTTAAGCTCTATAGTTCATCCCTTAAGTCAGCAATTGACTTTTGGGATGGATTGTGGATTTGGTTTAGATCTCTTTTTTCCCTTTTTCCCAGTAGGCCTTATGCCGAGTTTTCAAAAAAAAAAAAAACTTGTCCCACATCGGAGCTCTGAGTGTGAGTGTGTTCATACTTAAACCCTATGATTCGTCTCTTAAGCCAGCAATTGTCTTTTGGAATGGATTGTGAATTTGGTTTAAATCCCCTTTCTCTTTTTTTTCCAGTAGACCTTGTGCCGAGTTTTCAAAAAAAAGACATTGCCGTCAAAACTTGCTATCGCATGCAATTATGCCTCCTAGGCTGCTTTTGTGTGATGCAACTGCTTTTAGGTTACATGCCTCCTGATGCAACTAAAGTGGAAAGAAAGATTTAAATCCAGTGATAAAGTTAGACAAGCGGAATTTAGACCAACGTTAAAATAGTACACGATTCAAAAATTGCCACATCCCATATGTTTTCGCATAACATGCGAAATAAATCACATTTATACGCAAGACATCAATATTGTCTCACATTACAACAAAAGATCGTTCAAAACCCATGTAACAAAGACGTCCAAATTATGTTCTGTATGTACTTTATGACTATGTTACATGGACTTAGGCATATGGAAAAATTTGGTCACGGGATATAAAGAAAAGTCTGACATGGATGCAATTAGAAAAAAATAAAAATTTTAATTAATTTATGTCATATTCACATTTATATTCATATCGACACGACACAATAGGATACTATACATGTATAGTGGGAGTAAGTGACGAGTTTGTGTAACATAGCTTTGTCATATGGGCCTCCCCTTGCATTTATGAGCTTGTTGGACTGAGTAAAAAAAATATCAATAATTGCAAATGTGGTAAAAAATGTATAGCAATTGGATTGGCACGAAGCATATACGTGTCTTGCGTAAAAATAGGGGAATCATGCGTACAAACAACGACGTGAAAATCATGTGAAGCATTTTAATCCATTTCGTTAAACAAAGCAGGGAACTGGCACACGCACGCAAAGAATCGATGTCAGGCTTTGATTGGTGGAAAAGATTGTGATTTGAAGATGCCCAATGTTTCCTTTCAGTATTAAATTAGATTGTCCGATCCTTTTTTTGATTGTCTCATTCTTGAATAAGGCAATTGTCTCATCAATTGCCTTTTAGAATAGATTGTGGAATTAGTTTAAATTCCCTTCTTCCTTCCCTTTGTAGACCTTTGTGTCGAAACACTTCAAAAAAAAAAAAAAAAAGAATAAGGCAATTCAAAACTGAATGCCACCAAACGCCTTTTAAGATTCCCTTACAAATATCTGCATGTCTGAGAGGTTACAATTAACTCCAAGACCCAATGGGTATCCATACCTAAATTTAATTTGGACAGAATGAATATTAAAAATATGAGATTAGGCTTAAGTGGGAATATACCCAATAATACCTATTTAAATATGGGTATAAATGAGATTTATTAGGAATTTCCATAGGTACGATAAAAATTATTTAAACATTATTTAAACGACTTAATTACAAGTATATCTAATAATTTATTTATTTTGCTATCCAAAAAATTACTATTGGGTATTTTGGCGGTACCAACATAGATCTAAATCCATTTTAATCTAGCCTATATTGATCACATGACTAATATGGAACTATTTGGGTATAACCTGTAGACACCAAATTTTGACACACCTTTTGTAAAAGTATGAGTATTACTTTATTTAGGGGGTATTCTTTATTTTTCATTTTTCGGGGGTCGATTATAATTTTTCGCATTAGGGGCAAAATGGTAATTTCACTATGTAAATATTATTTTATTTTATTTTATTCCCTAAACATACAATTTTATTATTTTTATCATTGTTTATAATTTTAATAATTTTTAGGAGTCATTTATTATTTATTTAAAATTCTAGTATTTTTTAATTTAATATCACATTTTCCAGTGCATTTTTTTAAAAAACGAGAATTTTCAGGTAAAAATGTTATAGGTGCATTTTATATATTCATAAATTTTTGTATAAATTTCATGATTTTTTTTTAAAAAAAAAAGAAAGAAAGAAAAAAAATCATTTAGTATTGATTTCAATATTTTACCTTTTTTTATTAATAGCACATTCTTTTTACTGTTATATTAATTTTTGAATTTTTGCGGTAAGTTTTATTTACTCATTTCTATAACTTTGAATTTAGTTGTTTTCTTATTGATTTTAGGGAATACAAATATCTTTTATTTTATTTTATTTTTATTTCGTTTTATTTCTTTTCTTTTCTTCTTTATTTCCATTACAAATTTCTTCTTCTTCTTAAAAAAAAAAAAAAAAAGAGAAAAGACTCAAACAGCAGCAACGTTGGTTGCTGCTGTTTGCTTCCTGCCATGGCTGATGGCAAGCCATGCTTCTTCTACTTAACCCACCAAACTCACCAGCACACCAGTACACATCACTCACCTCACCTGCACTGACCATTCCCCCATTTTTCTCACTGCAAAACACACGCAACTCCACACACAAACACCTCCCCCTTCACCTGCACTTCCACTCCACTACACAGACACACACAAGCTCATCAATTCTCTCTCTCTCGGTCTTTGTCCCTGTAAATTCATCAGACAGCTCACACACAATCCTCACCTCTCCCTCTCAATCTCACTCACTTCTCTGCCTCCCTCTCCTTGCATTTTCTCAAAAGCACACACCACACTCACATTCACTCGGGCATCCCCTCCCCTGCAAGCAAAAACACAGAGCACAAAACACACACAACACACCACACGCTACAGACACCTGCATTTCTCAAACACACACATCACATACTCACGACTCTCTTCACTCTTGGCCTCCCCCCTCACGCCTCACTCACTGCACACACAGACATACACACCTGCATTTTCTCCCTCTCGGCCCCTTCCCCTACACTCTTCATCACACACAATCAAACACTCACCTCACAAACACACACACAGGCACACAACCAGAAACACACACAGGCACACAACCTGCATTTTCTTGCTGACTCTCACGCCTCACACACATCACATACACACCTCCATTTTCTTCCTCACTCTCACGCCTCACACACATCACACAACACACACTGCATTTCCCTTGCACAATTCATAGGCACAATTCACACACACAACACACTGGCACTTCACAGACAACACACACTTCACCTGCACGCACTCTGGCCTCCCCTTCCCCTGCATTTTCCACACACCATACACATTACACACACAGATACACACAGACAGACACACTTCACACAAACACACACAACACACACTTGCACCTCATCAACCTGCATAAGCACACACGCACCTCACACACAAAAACACACCCCTCCACTGCAATTTACTCACAACCTGCATCAAAAACACACAACCACGGCACACACAAAACACACATTCGAACACACACCTGCACATACACCTGCAAAACACACACACACCTGCAAAACGTATTTAAAAAAAAAAAATAAGGCACAACAACAACACCAACAACAACAACAGCAACAACAGCCAACCGGAGCACCACCACCGTCTCCCGCCTCCATCACGCCACTATCCCCTCAATTGAAAAGGTAAAATCCCCATCCCTCCTTCATTTTCTTTTTGTGAATTATTGGGGCAAATTAGGGGAAATTGATTGGACTAAGAGAGAGAGAGAGAGAGAGAGAGAGAGAGAGAGAGAGAGAGAGAGAGAGAGAGAGACCTGTGAGAGAGAGAAACGACGGCGAGAAAAAAAAAAAAAAGGGGGGGGAGAGCAGATCGGGGGGGAGGGGAAAAGAAAAGGGAAGAAGGAAGAAGAAGAAAGGAAGAAGAAGAAAAGGGAAGAAGAGAAGAAAAAAAGAAGGAGAAGAAGAAAAAAAAAAAAGAAAAAAAAGGGGGAGAGCAGATCGGGGAGGGGGCAACCAGGAGGAGAAGAAGAAGAAAAAGAAAGAAAGAAAGAAGGAAGAGAAGAGAGAAAAGAAAAAGAAAGAAAGAAGAAGGAAAGAAAAAAAAGAAAAGAAAACCGGCTAAAATCGGAAAAAAAAAAAATTTGTTTTAGTGAAACTACGTCGTTTTGACGTAGTTTCACTCAAAACTACAGTCGTTTTGATTAGTTTAGTTTTTTAATTTATCTTTAATTAATAATAGATATTTATTTTGTAGTTCCTTATACTTTCATTAATGTCACTGTGGCCCCGATAATTTCTGATTTGTGCATTTTAATTTCTGTTTATTATAGATTGACCCCCATAATTTATTTTCTTTTGAATTAGGTCCTAATTAATTGCATTTAGGTCCCCCGACTTTTATATAATTATAATTTTTACCCCTGTATTTTCTAAATTTCTATTTTTGACCCCTACATTTCTCGGTAATTACATTTTGACCCCTGAATTTTTGCTGGAATTTTATTTTGTACCCCAACATTGCTGGAAATTATATTTTGTCCTTAGAATATTGCTGGAATTTTGCATTTTTGCCCCCTAAACCTTGCTGGAATTTTATTTTGTACCACAACATTATTTCTTGCTGGAATTTTGCATTTTTGCCCCCAAACCTTGCTGGAGAATTCGAATATTACTGGAATTTGCATTTTTGCCCCCAAACCTTGCTGGAATTGTTATTTTTGTACCCCAACATTGCTGGAAATTATATTTTTGTCTTTAGAATATTGCTGGAATTTGCATTTTTTGCCCCCCAAACCTTGCTGGAATTTTATTTTGTACCCCCAACCTTGCTGGAATTTTTATTTTTGTACACAAACATTGCTGGAAATTCTATTTTGTCTTAGAATATTGCTGGAATTTGCATTTTTTTGCCCCCAAACCTTGCTGGAATTTTATTTTGTACCCCTACATTGCTGGAAATTCTATTGTCTTAGACTATTGCTGGAATTTTGCATTTTTGCCCCAACATTGCTGGAATTTTATTTTTGTACCCCAACATTGCTGGAAATTCTATTTTGCCTTAGAATACTTGCTGGAACTTTCATTTTTATCCCTCCCAACATTGCTGGAATTTTATTTTGCCTTAGAATACTTGCTGAAATTTTATTTTTGTGTCCCCCAAACTTGCTGAAATTTTTATTTAAGTCATTATACTTGCTGGAATTTTAGTTTAAGTCCCTATACTTGTTGAAATCTTAGTTTTAAGCCCTAGATACTTGTTGGAATTTTATTCTAAGTCCCTAATTTGTTCGAAATCGACATTTTATGCTCAATTTTTAAGTATTTCATATTTTATACTTTAAATAGTGGTACCTTGACATGTTTGTTGATTTTCTTAGCAATTTATACCGGGTTTACGAATGGGAGGTACCTCGATTACCCTTTTATTTCTCTTTATGTGCTCCTACGTGTTGCTACGTGTTTTTCTATATGTTTTTTTTTTATCTCCTTTTGCTTATAATTTTTATACATATGTGAGTGTTTATTTAGTTATGCCATGTTATTTATTAGAAATTAATTTTTGATTATTCAAAGAAATGTAATAGATAGGTAATATTCTATTGAGCAAAAATTCTGTATTTAGATAGTTAATGTAGTAGATAGTGTATATCTAGTTAACAAAAATTAAATTTTGTATTTTAGATAGAAAGTGTAATAGATAGGTTAGATAGGATATCTTTTATTCTTTTTCTATTTTTAGATTGTAATTAGGTTATTCTCCGGTGTAATAGTTAGGGCTTTGTGTGCTATGTGCTTATGTGTTTTATTTGCTTTCTTTAGGACTTTGCATCTAGAATATTATGCCTATGTGTTATGTGCTCCTATGTGCTATTATTTGCTTTTATGTGATTATTGCTTTAATACATGCTTTATTTATTTACTTGCTTTAATTATATATGTGTATCGTCGTCACACTAGTCCAACGCTAGTTGTGATTAATTCCGGTTTCTTCGCTAGTCCAACGCTAGCGGAGAACTTATAGAAAATGGGCTAGTCCAATGCTAAGCCTTTAGGTCATTTTAGCCTTAGGATCATTTTCGTGTGCATTTCATGACATTTCACACACATTTTATCTTTTTAGGCTTTTTTCCCATTTTCTATGAATTTTTATATATACTTTATAACTTATTACTTATTTTAACATCTATTTGGTACATAACATTTAGATTCCACTACACATAGAATTTTAGGTCATTTGCGTGATTTCGACTAAGAAATAGTCATCTACTCACGTGGGAAGCGATGGCGTACATGTCGTTCCCCCCTCCGTGAGTAGAAACAGTTAGTCACGAGTCCATTAGTCCCCCGTACCCGTTGTGTTGCATCCCTACTTTCTTTGTTCACTTACTATCTATACTACTATTTTCCTTTTCTTTTGCATTCTATTTTGCACCTAAACTCGTGACTCCGTCGAGGTCTACATTCGGGTTTCGCAATTAATGCGGTAATTCCGACTAAACCTCAATGGAATATTTTGTCCCTTAACGATATTCATTTTTAGGATTAGATTTGCATTCATATAGTTGCATCCAAATGCGATAAAATCTTAGGGTTATATTAGGAAAATTTAGACTAAACCTCGCAACTAGTTTCGGCTAGGTTGAAAGGGTGCCTTAGGCGCGAGCCTTTGCCTTCCCTTTCTTCAACTGTGACTCCCGAACCTCTTTCTCTTGTTTTCAAAGACCTGGAGTCGTCTAAAAGGGTTTTTCTTGTTTTTCCTATATTTTTCCAAAATCATTTCTTTAAATAAATCATTTTTAATTTTCTTACCTTTTATAAAATATTTTTGGGTGACTTGGTACACCAAAACTCAATACCAAGTGGCGACTCCTTTTTCACTAAAAAACCCTTTTTAGACTCTATTTTCGGGCCCAAAAACCGTCGCATTTTCAAAGTCCCATTTTAGGCCCTTTTTCTTTTGTTTTAAAAATAAAGTATTTGTTTGTCACATTTTATCGAATTATCTTTTACAAAGCATTTTTCTAAAAATTATTTTTACAAAAATTTACACGCTTTCTTTTTCCAATAAAACACAACCACATTTAACACTTCCTTTTCTTTTTCCAAACATCTAACACTCATTTATTATCCCTTTCGAAAAATGGGGCGCGACAGCTGGCGACTCCACTGGAGATCACTAGTGAGTCCGAGCACTAGGATTAGTCATCTTTTTCCTTTTTTAACCCTTTTCATTTCTATCACATTTGGATGTTAGGATTGTATTTTATTTTTTAGGTTTTTAGGTTTTTTCTTTTGCATTCTCACACTTCTCGTCTCTCGGCTACTTATGTGATGTATGTATGATTTATTTACTTTTTGCTTTATTCGACCGCGATTGCATTTGGGAGGGGGTCAATCACCCTTAGAGCCTACGCTTTATTACATTCCCTCCTCTCATAAGGAGCACCATCATACAGTGCACTACGATTATTTTAACCCTTTTTCTCTTTTTTGGTGGTTGCCACCCACCCATCCCTTTAGGACTAAGGGACCGATTTGCCTAGACATGCGGCCATCGCATTCGTGCATGTAGCGGTGTCTAGGGGATCACTCGAAACCACCGACCGGGGCCTTTGGAATTGACGGATTTGTTACTTTTGGGTCCCTAAGTCTGAAGGTTCGGGAGCCTTAAACCGTATCGTAGGCTTGATCCACTTGGATGTGTGATCGGGGCACGATGTGCACGTGATCATGTCTAGGAGATCACCCAAATTCTCGGCTTGAGTCCACAAGTCTAGAGATTTGGGCTTTAAAATAGATCCACTCGGATACGTGGCCGGGGCACGATGTGCACGTAGCAGTGTCCGGGGGATCGCTCGAGCCACCGACCAAGGGTTTTGGGATTGATGACCCTTACTCTTAGGTCTGAAGGTTTGGGAACCGACAGCCTAATTGAGTCTAGATGCATTAGTGAGCCCAACCTCATGCATCCATGTAGAATAACCTAGGATAGAGTCAGCATTACCCTGTCAGGTACACTAAGGCACGAGAGGAGGGAACCAACCTCATTTATTTTCTTATTATGCTATTTACTGTTATCTATGTGTATTATTTGTTTTTGCCAATGTGTTATGTGTTATTTGTTGAATGAACTAACGCAATTTCTTTCCTATTTTTGATTGCATTCACAACCATAGAATAAAGAGCCCCGGCATGGTGCTCTCGTAGGAAGCCAACCCTCTTTTGGCACGTTAAATTTCATTTTCATAAGTAATTTCTTCGAGAAAGTTGGAATAGAATTTCATAAATTTTTTGCAAATTGCATTTTGTTATAAATACCCAAGGGATCAATCATTGTGAATTTCTTAAAAATTCTAAAAAAAATTTGATTTTTTGTCTTGTATATTCTTGAATAAAAATTGTAGTTTTTAAATCCTTAGTTTTTAAATCCTTTTCAATGATTACTCATTCTTGTTGTATTTGTCATTTTTATTCGAACCAAATTTTCTCAAGGTCGAGTCAATAAATAAACCCAAGGGCAAACTTTTGTGCAGTTTATATGTGTCTGTTTCAAATCAATTATGCATCATTTTTGCCGTATCCCCCGCCCACCCATCCCACATTACACAAAAAAGTGATTTTAGCACAGTATTTCATTTGACTTTAATAAACTGACACTTTGACTTGTATATTTCTATATAAAGTCAAAACTTCTGTTTTCTTTCAATGTTGTGTCTCGTAACCTCTTGGAGGTTTGATTTTTCAATCAAATATTTTTGGAGTCAATAATTTCTTTTGTATAGTTTATGGTCCATCTTTCCATTTTTTCTCAAAGAAATTTTACAACATTTTCAAATCTTGCATTTTGCATATTTTAATCAACTTTAATAAACTGTCATCACGCATAAACTGTAGAGGGAATGCCATTTCGGAAATCCCATGATAGAAAAAGCCGCCCTTTTTGTCTTGGGTACTTAACCCTGAAAGACATGCACGTTTATATTTTCGGTAAATCCTGGCGGGTGAGACCCTAGGTAAGGTAATACGAGCAGAATGGAGGCATCTTTTCCTGGCGGATCTAGCCTATCTACGACTAAACAGGGGGGTATCACCCTAAAGGATTGCATTTCATGCTAGACCTACCCTTAGCATAATAAGGGCTCCCCCAGGACATGCATCTGTTTTTTATTTTTATTTATACTAACTTTGATTTTTTCATTTTTTACAGGTCTTTTAACGGAGACGGTAAAAATAAGAAAGACATTTGATACATATTTGGTCTTACATTTGAGTATTTTAATTATGGTCCAATTCTAAATAAACCATTACATACTTGAGACCCATAAGGACATCAAAAACATGAGTGTTCTTTCGAATTATTCGAAGGGTCATAGACGACCGATTTTTTTAGAATTGATAGTGCCTAGAAACTAGATAGGTGAGTTTGATTAGGAAAATCAATGTGATAAATGAAATTGTATGTCATAGCTGGACAATGGAAATAATTTGGATGCTAATAATTGCACTCTTTCTGTAAATTTAGGATTACCTTATCTCTAAAATTTTTCTCAAATGAAGTGTTCAATAAATTGCTTTCTCAAATTTGTTTATGACATTTGATTTCCCCTTTATTTTTGTATTTAGCTTTTGAAAAAATTTTCTTCAAATCTTTTATTATATTGAGCAAATGATTCTTTGATGAGACCTCGATATACGTCACATTTTTCTCAAAGCCTAATGTTAGGTTTGTGTCATTGTAAAGTTTCTCTTTTGATGACTGAGTGTAAGCTCAAATTGAATAAAAAGAAAAATATTTTTCTTGTATCTTTTGAGGGTGAAAATAAATGCCCATGGTCTTCAGATGTCATCTTATTTGAAGCTGATAATTGCCACTTCAATATCTCTGCGGATTCTAAAATAACACAAGTTGTTAATAAGGAGCTGGAGTGATACCGAAAAGGAATTTGGACTTTGTGTTAAGAATTCCGAATGGTACGAAAGGAAAATCCAAACTAATATTAGAAGAGGTAGAAATCCCGAATATTGACACCAAGACATCGGTCAGCAAATTAAGTCAAAATGCACTTTTGCTCGAAAATTTGCAAAATGTCAAGCCAATTTTGATGTATGTTTGGACGATTCAAGCACAATAAAAGAACAAACATGCAGGGGGTGCCACTTCAACCAATTCACTAGGGGAGTTTTTGTTGTTGCATGTACACATTTCCTTATTCACCGTGGGAATATGTTATTGTCAGATTAAGATAGGGAATGTCACATACTTGTGAGTTATGGCTTGCAATCCTGATGCTTGTCTAATTTCCCTACTGGTTGAAATTACTTTATGTGATTCGACAAATGCTTTCTTTGAGCAATAAGAAATGATTATTATGTGATTTAGAGTTTTGTTCTTATAGAAAATATATCTTGTAAAGTGGTTAGAATTATGTCTAAATTTTGTACGTTTGATAAAAATTTCTCTTCTTTACTTAATTTCACATATTAAATGTTGATTATGGTCAATTAGTGCACTCATGCGATATGTGATGTAACATCTGTTATGAGGGATAAAAATAAAAAAATAAAAAGAGAAAGAAAAAGAAAAAAAAAGAGAAAAAAGAAAAAAAAAGAAGAAAAAAAAAGAAAAAAGAGAGAAAAATGATGCGAGTTTTCTACTCCAATGGTTCTTGTGCTTAGTAACCGGGGGCCTTCATCTAAAAATGTCGACTTTCGCGTCAAACGGTACTTGAATTATGAGTAATGCATTGCAAATTTGAGTAAGTAAATTATTGAGTAACCAGGGGTCTTCATTTAACCAATGTCGATTCTTGCGTCAAAAGGCAATTTTACTTCTCAAATATAAATTTTGCTGCTTGCTTAAGATTGAGATGTTGAGTAACCGAGAACCTTCATAACCAATGTCGGTTTTCGCGTCAAAAGATACTCTCGTATTTTGAGTGACTAGTTCACTAACAGAAATTCCCCTCAAGTGAAAAATGAGATTGATCATAGACATGGGATGCACTTTGATTGACCGTATGATTTATTTACTTGTGAAATTCAATAAGGCGAAGAAATTAGGTTGAACTTGCTTAATTGTGATATAATTCTTTCCTTTTTGCTTGATATTATGAGTATTGAAGACAAGATAATAAATTGCATAATGGTCATTTATTTGGTCTTGAGGAATACATTTTAGAATGTACATGTGTGATTTCAATGCTTGAATCACTAGTTGAGCTCACATTTTTCGAATGGTTAAGAACAAATAATGATTCAAGTGTGGATAATTGACAAGTGTCAAGATGATGCATTCTGGTACATGGGCACATGATGTTAATATATCTATCCCAATCGACAAGGGAAGATTGCCTTACTGATGCCAAATATTTTTTGAATACTAGTCTGTTTTAATGAGAAGGGGAACAATTGCCTAGGACTCGAATGTTGTTTGCTCTCATCCTACTCCACAAAGGCGAAAATCCGAAAGGGCGCCTCCAAGAAAAATTCTCAAAAAAAAAAAAAAAAAGAAGTAGAAAAGAAAAGAAAAAAAAAAGAAGAGAAAGAAAGAGGTGGGGGAAACCGTAGTAAAAACCCGAAAGGGTGCCGTGGTTGAGAATTACAGTGGAAGGCTCACAGATGAGAAAATCAGTATGCCAACATGGAATTCATTGGAAAGTTGGTAACAACAGTTGCTTGAGGTTTCCCTTCTGTAGTTGATCATCTCGTGGCAATGTCAGAATTCAAATGGGAATGACATCCAAAGATAAAAAGGCATCTTTTAAACCATCACTTCAAAAATCAAATTTTTGAAAATTTTTTCATTTAATTGTGTTTAATTTAGTTTTTGTGTGTTTCATCTTGTACAAAATTTCTTTTATATTATTGCATGTGAAATATTTTTTGACCAATTCATTTTTTGAAAAACTTGACATTAGTTTTGCTTGAATTGGAATAAAAGCAAAGGCAGTTCTAAGTTTATCAAAAGTTTGAGTCATGCATGAATTGAAAGACTATTTAGGGATTTGACCTAAATCGTGAATCGGAAGCCAATGAATTTGGAAAACTTGTAAAAAATAAGGTGAAAAATTGATTCAGAGATTCAGAATGGCGACGTTCACGCTTATTGTGCTGGTGGAATTAAGGGACCACCGTTCGGTGGCATTATGTTGAAATTGCTGTTGTTTTTCTCCCTTTTGCAGGTGCGATCACATCACCATCATTTGAAGCCTTCGTCAGAAACAAAACTGGGGCAAATTTTAAGGGATTGATTTCAAATGAAATTCACCTGATTGATACTATGCATATCTTTAGAAGGATTGATTTCAAATGAATTTTTACGGAGCCAAAGTTTGAAAGGAATTATTCAAATTGATTTGAGTGTCATATACTGGGGCAAATTTTTTGAGAAAATTTGAGTTCAAAAATTGATTTTGATGCGTTATGCTTGAACACATTTTTGAAAGGGATTGACTTAAATTGACACTGGGGCAAAAAAAAAATGATGAATGATGATGAAAAAAAAAAAGGATTAATTTCAAATTAATTTGGATGTCGCATTTGCTTTAAAATTTCCAATGGTATGCACTAGTATCCTCATTCTTTGCAATAATTTTTGAGGAAATTTGGCTAATCAAAAGAAAGGTGACATAAACTTTTCCCTCTACTTTTTATCATGTAGAATTCATTTTACTACTCAATTTTTTCAAGTTTTGTCACGATAGAGTTCTATCGAAAAAAAAAAAAAAGAAAGAGAGAAAAAGAAAAAAAATCTTTTGCTTTCTTCGTTAAAAAAAAAAATCATTTTGCTTTCTTCTTTAAAAAAAAAAAAAAAATCTCTTTGCTTTCTTCTTGCAGGAAAACAAATCCTTTTTACTTTCTTTTGTAAATATATATATATATATATATCCTTTTGTTTTCTTCTTTCAAAAAAAAAAAAGAAAAAAAGAAAAGAAGAAGAAAAATCCTTTGGCTATCTTCTTTCAAAAAAAAAAAAAAAAGAGAAAAAAAGAGAAAAAAGATGAGAAAATCAATTTCAAATTGATTCAAGAGCTAACACTGGGGCAAATTTTTTGAGAAAATTTGATTCTGATGCTTTGAGTTTAAAGCAAAATGTTGTGAAAGATTGATTTACACTGGGGCAAATTTTTTGAGAAAAATTTGATTTTTCAAAGTTGATTATGATGCTTCGAGTTTAAAGCAAAATTGACTTACACTGGGACAAGCCGAAAAGAAGACAACAAATTGATTTCATTTGATTTATATTGGGACAAAATTTCCTTTAAAAAAAAAAAAAGAGAGAGAGATTGAAAGAAGATTGATTGCAAGTGAATTTTCATGTTACACAAGTCTCAAATTTGAAAACATGATCTTGAATTCATTTGATTCCATACACTGGGGCAAAAATTTTTTAAGAAAAATTTTTGACAATTTTATTGATTTGCACGTTATATTTGACAGTTGTTTTAAGTTTATTATCGCATTCATCAACCTTGGCAGCCCAAGGTCATACATCCGTCCAGCAGTCCTGGTCGGCATCTTTTATTTATGTTTCAAGTCTGGCAGCCCAGACATTGCATTTATGATTCCTGGCAGCCCAGGATCATTTATTTACTTTCTCAAGTTGGCAGCCCAACTTTGCATTCATCAACCTTGGCAGCCCAAGGTCATGCATCCGTCCAGCAGCCTGGTCGGCATCTTTTATTTATGTTTCAAGTCTGGCAGCCCAGACATTGCATTTATGATTCCTGGCAGCCCAGGATCATTTATTTACTTTATCAAGTTGGCAGCCCAACTTTGCATTCATCAACCTTGGCAGCCTAAGGTCATGCATCCGTCCAGCAGCCTGGTCGGCATCTTTTATTTATGTTTCAAGTCTGGCAGCCCAAACATTGCATTTATGATTCCTGGCAGCCCAGGATCATTTATTTACTTTCTCAAGTTGGCAGCCCAACTTTGCATTCGTCAACGTTGGCAGCCCAAGGTCATGCATTCGTCCAGCAACCTAGTCGGCATCTTTTATTTATATTTCCAAGTCTGGCAGCCCAGACATTGCATTTATGACTCCTGGCAGCTCAGGATCATTTATTTCCGTTTCAAGTTTGGCAACCCAAACATTGCATTCATCAACCTTGGCAGCCCAAGGTCATACATCCGTCCAGCAGCCTGGTCGGCATCTATTTACGTTTTCCAAGTTTGGCAACCCAGACCTTGTATTACATTTTATGATTCCTGGCAGCCCAGGATCATTTATTTACTGTTTCCAAGTCTGGCAGCCCAGACCTTGCATTTTTTATTCCTGGCAGCCCAGGATCATTCATTTACTTTTTCAAGTCTGGCAGCCCAGACCTTGCATTTATGATTCCTGGCAGCCCAGGATCATTTATTTCTGTCTCAAGTTTGGCAGCCCAAACTTTGCATTCATCAACCTTGACAGCCTAAGGTCATGCATCCGTCCAGCAGCCTGGTCGGCATCTGTTTATTTATGTTTCCAAGTCTGGCAGCCCAGACCTTGCATTTTATGACTCCTGGCAGCCCAGGATCATTTATTTACTTTTTCAAGTTTGGCAGCCCAAACTTTGCATTCATCAACCTTGGCAGCCCAATGTCATGCATCCGTCCAACAGCCTGGTCAGCATCTGTTTATTTATGTTTCCAAGTCTGGCAGCCCAGACCTTACATTTTATGACTCCTGGCAGCTCAGGATCATTTATTTACTTTTTCAAGTTTGGCAGCCCAAACTTTGCATTCATCAACCTTGGCAGCCCAAGGTCATGCATCCGTCCAGCAGCTTGGTCGGCATCTGTTTATTTATGTTTCCAAGTCTGACAGCCCAGACCTTGCATTTTATGACTCCTGGCAGCCCAGGATCATTTATTTACTTTTTCAAGTTTGGCAGCCCAAACTTTGCATTCATCAACCTTGGCAGCCCAAGGTCATGCATCCGTCCAGCAGCCTGGTCGGCATTAGTTTATTTATGTTTTCAAGTCTGGCAACCCAGACCTTGCATTTATGATTCCTGGCAGCCCAGGATCATTTAGTTACTGTTTCAAGTTGGCAGCCCAACTTTGCATTCATCAACCTTGGCAGCCCAAGGTCATGCATCCGTCTAGCAGCCTGGTCGGCATCTGTTTATTTATGTTTTCAAGTTTGGCAGCCCAGACATTGCATTTATGATTCCTGGCAGCCCAGGATCATTTATTTCCGTTTCAAGTTGGCAGCCCAACTTTGCATTCATCAACCTTGGCAGCCCAAGGTCATGCATCCGTCCAGCAAGCCTGGTCGGCATCTGTCTATTTACATTTTCAAGTCGGGTAATCCAAGCATTGCATGTAACTTGTCAATATTTGTTCTGTCCAGCAGTTAAGACTCATTTTGTCTATTAATTTAAGCCCTTTGTTAGGTCTTGCAGTTTTTATCTCCTTATGTTATCTTTGTTCAACAATTTCGAATGTTGCATTTTATTCTCTATTAAATAAAAAAATCAAAAAATAAAAAATCAATCAAAGTCTTGTATTATTAATTGCACTTTGTGTTCATAGTTCATCAATTCGAACTACGTTTTGACCTGATTCCCTCATGTGGGATAGGTAGGCAGCTCCTAGGGAGCCCGGTCATTCTTTCTGCATTTCTTACATTTACCTTTACGGGAGTCAATGTATTTTTATTTCATTCATAAGTGAGTCAAAATTTGGTTTCGTCTACGTCTTTGTCTGGAACCTCTTCGAAGCTTCCGACAAAGAGGGGCAAGCTGTAGACACCAAATTTTGACACACCTTTTGTAAAAGTATGAGTATTACTTTATTTAGGGGGTATTCTTTATTTTTCATTTTTCGGGGGTCGATTATAATTTTTCGCATTAGGGGCAAAATGGTAATTTCACCATGTAAATATTATTTTATTTTATTTTATTCCCTAAACATACAATTTTATTATTTTTATCATTGTTTATAATTTTAATAATTTTTAGGAGTCATTTATTATTTATTTAAAATTCTAGTATTTTTTAATTTAATATCACATTTTCCAGTGCATTTTTTTAAAAAACGAGAATTTTCAGGTAAAAATGTTATAGGTGCATTTTATATATTCATAAATTTTTGTATAAATTTCATGATTTTTTAAAAAAAAAAAAAGAAAGAAAGAAAAAAAAATCATTTAGTATTGATTTCAATATTTTACCTTTTTTTATTAATAGCACATTCTTTTTAACGTTATATTAATTTTTGAATTTTTGCGGTAAGTTTTATTTACTCATTTCTATAACTTTGAATTTAGTTATTTTCTTATTGATTTTAGGGAATACAAATATCTTTTATTTTATTTTATTTTTATTTCGTTTTATTTCTTTTCTTTTCTTCTTTATTTCCATTACAAATTTCTTCTTCTTCTTAAAAAAAAAAAAAAAAAAGAGAAAAGACTCAAACAGCAGCAACGTTGGTTGCTGCTGTTTGCTTCCTGCCATGGCTGATGGCAGCCATGCTTCTTCTACTTAACCTACCAAACTCACCAGCACACCAGTACACATCACTCACCTCACCTGCACTGACCATTCCCCCATTTTTCTCACTGCAAAACACACGCAACTCCACACACAAACACCTCCCCCTTCACCTGCACTTCCACTCCACTACACAGACACACACAAGCTCATCAATTCTCTCTCTCTCGGTCTTTGTCCCTGTAAATTCATCAGACAGCTCACACACAATCCTCACCTCTCCCTCTCATCTCACTCACTTTTCTGCCTCCCTCTCCTTGCATTTTCTCAAAAGCACACACCACACTCACATTCACTCGGGCATCCCCTCCCCTGCAAGCAAAAACACAGAGCACAAAACACACACAACACACCACACGCTACAGACACCTGCATTTCTCAAACACACACATCACATACTCACGACTCTCTTCACTCTTGGCCTCCCCCTCACGCCTTACTCACTGCACACACAGACATACACACCTGCATTTTCTCCCTCTTGGCCCCTTCCCCTGCACTCTTCATCACACACAATCAAACACTCACCTCACAAACACACACACAGGCACACAACCAGAAACACACACAGGCACACAACCTGCATTTTCTTGCTGACTCTCACGCCTCACACACATCACATACACACCTGCATTTTCTTCCTCACTTTCACTGTGACAGCCCCACCTTACCCAGAGGCGCACCAAAGGGCTTAGCGGACTGCCTGCCTGGCTCTCGCCAGGACTCGATTCGAGCACGCACTAAAAATTTGCAATTCAGTAAAAACTCATAGATACCAACTGTGACAGTTCTCAGGGTCACATCACATTCAAACTTAAAAGTAAAAGTACTAGTTAAACAATTTACATTACATACATTTGTTATTACAATAATATCTCAAGCAGTCCTTCTACCCAAAAATCCTACCCAGTTCTACCCTGGATTCCTCACCACTGGCTTTAGAGATAGGAGCCTGTTTAAGGAAAACAAATAACAAAGAGTGAGCTATAATAGCTCAGTGAGGTTCCCACACATGCAGATACGGAGGCAAACCAAGAGAGAATAAGTAAGCAAATAACATGTGTCACAAAATCACATAGGAAAATAACTAAATAAATAATTATTTAAACAAGGGAGGATTCGTTCCAATCACGAGAGCAAGTACTGATCGTGTGACCATGATAGTGAGAGTGGATTGCCGGTTAAACCTGCATTTTCAAGCAAAAGCCCTATCCGCCATTCACCTTATATCCTCCTGGAGTACCGTCCGACCCATCCAGGGTGAGATCTCACCCCGGAGGGCAACAAGCAAGAAGGTTCAGTCCGGAGTTGGCCTCTTTGAGGATTCACAACTCAAGGAAAAGAACCACAAGCCCTACAACACCCAGCACCTTATATCCTCCTGGTTACCGTCCTACTAGACTAACCGCGGTATAACCACGGAAGTCCAGCCAACAAGTTTAATGTAGTGAAAAATTCACAAACAAATATATTCACAACAGGTAGAAATTGTGCATGTAACAATTCACGGGGTAAGTGCGATAAAGTACACACTTTCCCTTCATATAATACATTGTAGCAATTCATGAATATCAATAACACATGGCACATTGTGACAAGTCACCAGCATCAAGTGCAAATAAAATCACATTTTGAACATGTATCATGAATATGTGAAGAAACACTCATGAGCAAAAGTAAGGGAACACTCACATGCACAAGAAAAGGGACACTCACCTGGAACGCTTAAGAAAATATTTCGTAAAACGGTTGCGTCTCACTTTTGGATCCTGGAATTTATAAGAAATAATCTAATGAAACTCAATTTAAACCCTAATCAACTTAGAAAGAAAATTCAAGAAATACCCCATTAAATTCTAGGGTTTTAGTTCTAGGGTTTAGGATTTAGGGTTTAGGGTTTTCTAACAAAATTTTGGCATTATTTCCCCTTAATTTTCGGCCATCCAACTTTGCTTTCCATCAAGATTTCAATCATCAAACCCATAATTCAACAAGTTCTACAACTTCTTAGTTCAATCCAAGCTCAAATTCAATCAAAATTCCACTAAATATCAAGAATTATACTCCAAGAATCTTCAACCTAAACTGCGCAGGGTTGGTTTTCAGCCAACTTCATGCCATTATTGAGGTCAATCCATCAATAACTAAGGAATTCTGATTACATGGTTTTAAAGTACGTTTATAGGGCTACAACTTTCGTGAAGATCATCAATCCAAATTCCAACTAGAACAGGTTCAAAATCATCCCTCAAGTTGGCTCATCATCAAAACTGTTTCACGCAGAACCGAATTTTCAGCCAACTTTGCAAACTTTCTGCGATTAATACACAATGAAACACAGTGCAAGCCTTATACCGTTGGAAAGCCCTATCAATCTAGTTTCTAAAACAACAAGAATCACTCGAATCCAAGTTATCTACATCAAGTTATGAAAGTTTTACTAAAACTGGTCCAGCATGACTGTTAATGTAAAACTTGAACAAAACCCTAAATAAAGCTTAAATAAAACTTAAATAAACTTGAAATTAATAGCAAAAGTTCATGGTACATACCTTAAACAAGCTTAGAACCTTGCTTAGGGAGAAGAAAACCTCACTTTCTATGGTGGAATTTGTCTAAAATTGGAAAGGAAGCTCCAAGAAAATGAAGAACAAGAGAGGGTAGAGAGAGGGCAAGCAAAATTCGTCCAAGAGGGAGAGAGAAAATGGGAGAGAATTCAGTCAAGAAAGTATAAAAGAAGTAAAAGAATAATGGAGGAAAGTGTAACCAATGAAAGCTAGACAAGAGTCAAGCTAGGGTTTAGATATTTTGGCAAAATAGGTGCTAGTTGGCTCAATATAATTTGTACAAAATTTTAATCATCTAACACTCAACAATTGGCAAGTTTTGTAACATAAAATTTTTAAAACAAAAGAGAGGAAAAGGAGAGAGAGGGGCCGGCCATATGGGGGGGGGAAAGACAAGGGTTTAAGTGAAAATTTTAAGTTAATTTTTGTGCTAAAGTTCAATTAGTCAAAAGGCTCAATAATGGTAGAGTTGGTTAGTCAAAATTACACACTATTGTAAACTAATAGACCAATAAAATTAACCCAAGTTTGGTACTTAGGTGTACCACTTAATCATACAAAAATCTCATTTAGTTAACCTAACTAACTTAAGACATTTTTCAACTATTAAACCAAAGATTAACACTAAACCTTAAATAAAAGAAATGCCCTATTAAATGCACTTTAATTTCCCTCTTCTTTTCTTTTCTCATTCATTTTTTTTTTCTACTAATAAACATAACATAAATCAAATAATCTTTTTAGTGCGAATTTCCGGGGCGTCACACTCACGCCTCACACACATCACACAACACACACTGCATTTCCCTTGCACAATTCATAGGCACAATTCACACACACAACACACTGGCACTTCACAGACAACACACACTAACACACACTTCACCTGCACGCACTCTGGCCTCCCCTTCCCCTGCATTTTCCACACACCATACACATTACACACACAGATACACACAGACAGACACACTTCACACAAACACACACAACACACACTTGCACCTCATCAACCTGCATAAGCACACACGCACCTCACACACAAAAACACACCCCTCCACTGCAATTTACTCACAACCTGCATCAAAAACACACAACCACGGCACACACAAAACACACATTCGAACACACACCTGCAAAACACACACACACCTGCAAAACGTATTTAAAAAAAAAAAAATAAGGCACAACAACAACACCAACAACAACAACAGCAACAACAGCCAACCGGAGCACCACCACCGTCTCCCGCCTCCATCACGCCACTATCCCCTCAATTGAAAAGGTAAAATCCCCATCCCTCTTTCATTTTCTTTTTGTGAATTATTGGGGCAAATTAGGGAAAATTGATTGGACTACGAGAGAGAGAGAGAGAGAGAGAGAGAGAGAGAGAGAGAGAGAGAGAGAGAGAGAGAGAGAGAGAGAGAGACCTGTGAGAGAGAGAAACGACGGCGAGAAAAAAAAAAAAAGGGGGGGGAGAGCAGATCGGGGGGGAGGGGAAAAGAAAAGGGAAGAAGGAAGAAGAAGAAAGGAAGAAGAAGAAAAGGGAAGAAGAGAAGAAAAAAAGAAGGAGAAGAAGAAAAAAAAAAGAAAAAAAAAGGGGGAGAGCAGATCGGGGAGGGGGCAACCAGGAGGAGAAGAAGAAGAAAAAGAAAGAAAGAAAGAAGGAAGAGAAGAGAGAAAAGAAAAAGAAAGAAAGAAGAAGGAAAAAAAAAAAAGAAAAGAAAACCGGCTAAAATCGAAAAAAAAAAAATTTGTTTTAGTGAAACTACGTCGTTTTGACGTAGTTTCACTCAAAACTACGTCGTTTTGATTAGTTTGGTTTTTTAATTTATCTTTAATTAATAATAGATATTTATTTTGTAGTCCTTATACTTTCATTAATGTCACTGTGGCCCCGATAATTTCTGATTTGTGTATTTTAATTTCTGTTTATTATAGATTGACCCCCATAATTTTATTTTCTTTTCAATTAGGTCCTAATTAATTGCATTTAGGTCCTCCGATTTTTATATAATTATAATTTTGACCCTTGTATTTTTAAATTTCTATTTTTGACCCCTACATTTCTCGGTAATTACATTTTGACCCCTAAATATTGCTGGAATTTTATTTTGTACCCTAACATTGCTGGAAATTTTATTTTTGCCCTAGAATATTGCTGGAATTTTGTATTTTTGCCCCCAAACCTTGCTGGAATTTTATTTTGTACCCCAACATTGCTGGAAATTATATTTTGTCTTAGAATATTGCTGGAATTTTGCATTTTTGCCCCCAAACCTTGCTGGAATTTTATTTTGTACCACAACATTGCGGGAAATTATATTTTGTCTTAGAATATTGCTGGAATTTTGCATTTTTGCCCCCAAACCTTGCTGGAATTTTATTTTGTACCACAACATTGCTGGAAATTATATTTTGTCTTAGAATATTGCTGGAATTTTGCATTTTTGCCCCCAAACCTTGCTGGAATTTTATTTTGCACCCCAAACCTTGCTGGAATTTTATTTTTGTACCCCTACATTGCTGGAAATTCTATTTTGTCGTAGAATATTGCTGGAATTTTGCATTTTTGCCCCCAAACCTTGCTGAAATTTTATTTTGTACCCCTACATTGCTGGAAATTCTATTTTGTCTTAGAATATTGCTGGAATTTTGCATTTTTGCCCCCAAACATTGCTGGAATTTTATTTTGTACCCCAACATTGCTGGAAATTCTATTTTGCCTTAGAATACTTGCTGGAATTTCATTTTTATCCCTCCCAACATTGCTGGAATTTTATTTTGCCTTAGAATACTTGCTGAAATTTTATTTTTGTGTCCCCCAAACTTGCTGAAATTTTTATTTAAGTCATTATACTTGCTGGAATTTTAGTTTAAGTCCCTATACTTGTTGAAATCTTAGTTTTAAGCCCTAGATACTTGTTGGAATTTTATTCTAAGTCCCTAATTTGTTCGAAATCGACATTTTATGCTCAATTTTTAAGTATTTCATATTTTATACTTTAAATAGTGGTACCTTGACATGTTTGTTGATTTTCTTAGCAATTTATACCGGATTTACGAATGGGAGGTACCTCGATTACTCTTTTATTTCTCTTTATGTGCTCCTACGTGTTGCTACGTGTTTTTCTATTTGTTTTTTTTTATCTCCTTTTGCTTATAATTTTTATACATATGTGAGTGTTTATTTAGTTATGCCATGTTATTTATTAGAAATTAATTTTTGATTATTCAAAGAAATGTAATAGATAGGTAATATTCTATTGAGCAAAAATTCTGTATTTAGATAGTTAATGTAGTAGATAGTGTATATCTAGTTAACAAAAATTAAATTTTGTATTTTAGATAAAAAGTGTAATAGATAGGTTAGATAGGATATCTTTTATTCTTTTTCTATTTTTAGATTGTAATTAGGTTATTCTCCGGTGTAATAGTTAGGGCTTTGTGTGCTATGTGCTTATGTGTTTTATTTGCTTTCTTTAGGACTTTGCATCTAGAATATTATGCCTATGTGTTATGTGCTCCTATGTGCTATTATTTGCTTTTATGTGATTATTGCTTTAATACATGCTTTATTTATTTACTTGCTTTAATTATATATGTGTATCGTCGTCACACTAGTCCAACGCTAGTTGTGATTAATTCCGGTTTCTTTGCTAGTCCAACGCTAGCGGAGAACTTATAGAAAATGGGCTAGTCCAATGCTAAGCCTTTAGGTCATTTTAGCCTTAGGATCATTTTCGTGTGCATTTCATGACATTTCACACACATTTTATCTTTTAGGCTTTTTTCCCATTTTCTATGAATTTTTATATATACTTTATAACTTATTACTTATTTTAACATCCATTTGGTACATAACATTTAGATTCCACTACACATAGAATTTTAGGTCATTTGCGTGATTTCGACTAAGAAATAGTCATCTACTCACGTGAGAAGCGATGGCGTACATGTCGTTCCCCCCTCTGTGAGTAGAAACAGTTAGTCATGAGTCCATTAGTCCCCCGTACCCGTTGTGTTGCATCCCTACTTTCTTTGTTCACTTACTATCTATACTACTATTTTCCTTTTCTTTTGCATTCTATTTTGCACCTAAACTCGTGACTCCGTCGAGGTCTACATTCGGGTTTCGCAATTAATGCGGTAATTCCCACCAAACCTCAGTGGAATATTTTGTCCCTTAACGATACTCATTTTTAGGACCAAATTTGCATTCATATAGTTGCATCCAAATGCGATAAAATCTTAGGGTTATATTAGGAAAATTTAGACTAAACCTCGCAACTAGTTTCGGCTAGGTTGAAAGGGTGCCTTAGGCGCGAGCCTTTGCCTTCCCTTTCTTCAACTGTGACTCCCGAACCTTTTTCTCTTGTTTTTCAAAGACCTGGAGTCGTCTAAAAGGGTTTTCTTGTTTTTCCTTATTTTTTCCAAAAACCATTTCTTTAAATAAATCATTTTTTATTTTCTTACCTTTTATAAAATATTTTCAGGTGACTTGGTACACCAAAACTCAATACCAAGTGGCGACTCCTTTTTCACTAAAAAACCCTTTTTAGACTCTATTTTCGGGCCCAAAAATCGTCGCATTTTCAAAGTCCCATTTTAGGCCCTTTTTCTTTTATTTTAAAAATAAAGCATTTGTTCGTCACATTTTTATCGAATCATCTTTTACAAAGTATTTTCTAAAAATTATTTTTTACAAAATTTACACGCTTCTTTTTCCAATAAACAAAACCACATTTAACACTTCCTTTTCTTTTTTCCAAACATCTAACACTCATTTATTTCCCTTTCGAAAAATGGGGCGCGACACAACCTATATTTTATAGTCCCAATTAGGTCCCGCTCAAATTCTGTCCATTTGTCATCTCTAATATGTCTGTTACAAACTCCGAGAATTACTAAAACTAGACTTCAAAATTGTCTTTTGGTATAATTAACGAATTGCAAGATAGCAAAACGCATTCTGAAGATTCTCATACAAAAATCTGTGCATATCTTATGTCAAAAAAAAAAAAAAGATCTATGCATATCTGTATACTAACTCCTAGATTCTCAATGGACTTTGTGACATAAAATAAATTTTGTTTTCCCATGACCTCAAAGTAAAAGGTATGCATGCTTAATCCTTCAAATGGGAATAAATTTAAACAATTGAACTTGTGAAAATGCACAATGAAACCGACAGAGAATTGCATTAATTAGTTTTGATTTTTGAGTAAAATACTGGATAGATATCACATATGAGCTTGTGTTCTCAGTCTCAGATCGGATCGGTCGGTCAGACTAGTCGAATTGAAAACAGGCCAGGTATTCGATCTGAGTCAAATTAAAAAATCGGAGAATAAAAAATTGGTCAAAAACTGAGTTTGACCGGTAAAAATCAGAAACCGGACAAGACCCACCTGGTTGGCTTCGTTTGTGTGGAGAAACGTGCAAGAAAACAAAGCAGTATGACGCCAAAAGATGAAAAACAAAGCAGCACCTCTTCATTAATGGGGATGGGACCCCACAGCCATAGGATCAGACAAAATGAAAAATCATCCAATCCCAACTACCCTCTTCTTTATTAAAAAAAAATTTTTTTTTCTACCATTCTTGTTATAATTTTTGCTAGTTCCAAGACAATGTTGGCTTCCCATTATGCGTTTTTTGTGCAAACATCCTCCTTCCATGCTTTTAATTTTATTATTGATATAGTAAAGATATTAATGCAAAATCCATCAACACAAAGAATTAAAAATTAAAAAAGCTTCATCCTTTAAGAAGAGGTTCTAATTTTGCTATTAAGTAACTTAAAATTTTTTAATATTTTTTATTGGTTATAATTTTTAGGACTCGTTAACATTTTTTCACCTTGATTAACAACCAAAAATGAGAAAAAAATTAATATATATGACGTATTTATGACGTCATCCGGTTCGACCCCAAATCGATCTCCGATTGAACCCATTAACCCCTGACCCCTGAACTCAACATCGATTCTTGGTCCAAGTCTGAAAACTTAAATATGAACACAAAATTGTCCATTGTTTTGAATTGATTGACTGCTAAATTTAGGCGGCTATGTGCTGACCAATTCTGAATTGGTGGATGGCCAATCTGGATTTCTGGCCCAGTTCATACTAATTGATTAAGCTTTACAGAATCTGATGATCACCGTGAGTTTGAAAGCAAGAAGAAAGCATTTTTTCTTGGGTGTTATGCCATTTTCTGTTTTGTGATGGAGGCTGCAAATCTAGCTTTGTGGGCTAAGTTACGTCAGTGTAAAGTAATAATATAGGTAACGCAGCGTAAAAATAAAAATTTTATTACTTTAACGATGAATCTCTTTAATATATGTATATGATTGTAAGGAGGTTTCTACGAAGATTACTTCAAACACAGAAGATTTCTATGCTTCTAAGGATGAGATCCTTCGGTGAAGAGGCAAGATCTATCACAAAAAACCTTCCAGGCGTGGAGTCTCTAATGATATCTACACGAACAACTCTTTTGGAAACCTTGAAGGCTTACTTTCTTTGACTTTTGAGTGCTATCTCTCTTAAATTATTTGAGAACACAAGAGAAGAACAAAAACCCTAACAATTAGGAGAGAGAAACGCCAAGAAGAGAGAGAAAGTGGCATTACTATTCTTTCAATTTTTCTCTCACTAGTGTATCTTTTGTGTTGCAATAATAAATCTAAAGTCAAAGCATGGACATATTTACGGAGGTAGTATCCTAGTCTTTTAGGAAATAAAGGTAATTGGAAATCAAAAAGTTTTAGGTAACTTACCTTAAGCTAATCATTCTCCTTTAGGAATTCCATTCTATAAGGAAACCAATTAGTTACTTTATTTCTTTTAGGAAACTAATTTCCTACAAGACTTAGAATATTTATAAATAAGTTATTTAAGTTAATTTATCTCATAAATTAACTACATAAGTATCTCATACTTGTCTTAATTATATTTTAACCCAAAGATTATGCTCTTTATGTGTGTGACCCGTTAGGTGTTCCATTCACGTTGGCAATAAGCACAAATTATAACTCATTAATTAATTAATTAAGAGCTAGATAAATTAAGCACTCTGATTTATCATTAATTCACAATTAATTAATTCGTACTTATAGATTATGAGTGGCGTCTAGCAATGCATCATGACCACCCAAGTGAATAGGAAAGTCATATGGTAGACTATACCCATCAATGATAGTGTTACCGTGTAATTAATATCCTTTCACTACAATATATTCCAATTAGTCTAAAAAGTACAGTGCATATTTTTAAATGACTAATTTATATTTTTCTTGTCCCAGAAATATAACTCTACATGATATATAACCTTGAAACTACTTTCAAGTTATACTATCACTTTTGCAGAAGATTTATGAGTTAATATTTCCAACAAGTGGCCATAAAGGGATATACTCTCCTATTAAGGAGTGGCGAATCCTATGTTGATTATTTACTATCTTTCCATGCTTCAAACTATACCCAACTTCAAACCTAAGGGCTACTCTTTTACAAGCACCGAGGAATAGAGTTAAAGTATAGCAATCCACACTCAAGATACTATAGTAATCTCAAGTTAAAGGATCACTTATACCATTGCCATTAAGAGTTCAACCATTGGCACTATAGTTGAAAACTCTTGGCGGATCAATCCAATACACTTGTTCCCAAACAAGCATCCACATACCAACTTAGGTGTCACGCACACCATAGTCAATAAGATCAAGTATTACTTATCATAAGTAAAGACAAAATATATGCTAGTCTATCCGCATTAATGATGTCCAATCTCATTAATACTATGACTAAGGATATTTAAGAATATGTCCTCATGTATTAAAGTCTCATAATTTTAACCCTTCAATATCTAATACACAATTACTATTCTAAGGACTTTATCAAACAAACGAGTAATATGGAAATACAAGTATAGATGATAAAGAAATATATAACTCTCCATGATGTATAACCTTGAAACTACTTTCAAGTTATACTATCACTTCTGCAGAAGATTTATGAGTTAATATTTCTAGCAAGTGACCATAAAGGGATATACTCTTCTATTAAGAGTGGTGAATCCTATATTAATTACTCACTATCTTTCCATGCTTCAAACTACACACAATCTCTAACCTATAGACTACTCTTTTACAAGCTCCGAGGAATAGAGTCAAAGTATAGCAATCCACACTCAAGATACTATAGTAATCTCAAGTCAAAGGATCACTTATACTATTGCCATTAAGAGTTCTATTATTGGCACTATAGTTGAAACCTCTTAGCGGATCAATCCAATACACTTGTTCCCTAACAAGTATCCACATACTAGCTTATGTGTCATGCACACCATAGTTAATGAGAGCAAGTACTACTTACCATAAGTAAAGGCAAAGTATGTGGTAGTCTATCCACATTAATGATGTCCAATCTCATTAATACTATGACTAAGGATATTTAAGAATATGTCCTTATGTATTAAAGTCTCATAATTGTACCCCTTCAATATCTAATACACAATTACTATTCTAAGGACTTTATCAAACAAACGTGTAATATGGAAATACAAGTATAGATGATAAAGAAATATATAACTCTCTATGATGTATAACCTTGAAACTACTTTCAAGTTATACTATCACTTCTACAGAAGATTTATGAATTAATATTTCCAACAAGTGGCCATAAAGGGATATACTCTTCTATTAAGGAGTGGTGATTCTATATTGATTACTCACTATTTTTCCATGCTTCAAACTACACCCAACCTCTAACCTATGGGCTACTCTTTTACAAGCATCGAAGAATAGAGTCAAAGTATAGCAATCCACACTCAAGATACTATAGTAATCTCAAGTCAAAGGATCACTTATACCATTGCCATTAAGAGTTCAACCATTGGCACTATAGTTGAAATCTCTTAGTGGATCAATCCAATACACTTGTTCTCAAACAAGCATTCACATACTAGCTTAGGTGTCATGCACACCATAGTCAATGAGATCAAATACTACTTACCATAAGTAAAGGCAAAGTATGTGCTAGTTTATCCGCATTAACAATGTCCAATCTCATTAATATTATGACTAGGGATATTTAAGAATATATCCTTATGTATTACAGTCTCATAATTGTAACCCGTACAATATATAATATGCAGTTAATATTCTAAGAACTTTATCGAACAAACGAGTAATATGAAAATACAAGTATAGATGATAAAGAAAAACGCCACATGAATAATATAACATAAATAAGTGTAAATACAAAGAGCCTTAAACCAACTAAGTTTTAGGGCATACATTGACAGTCTGTGATACGGCGGAAGTATGAGTTACACCAAGAACGCCTTGAAGTTCCAAGAAGCAACATGTTGAACTCAAGACCAACAATGGTTCGTGAATCAAAGTGTTAGTGTATGCTCTAAAATCAAGTTAGTTTTTGAGATTTTTATGTTACGCTTATTTCATGTTATACTTATATATGTGGCATTTTCTTTGTCATTTAATATTTGTTATTTATGTTACTTGTTTATTTGATAAAATCTATAGAATATTAACTATGTATAAGAGATTGTAAGAGTTACAATGATGAGACTCTTATTACACATAAAGTTATGTTCCTAAATATCCCTAGTCGTAGTATTAATGAGATTAGACATCATTAATACGGGAAGACTAGCTCATACTTTGCCTCTACCTATGGTAAGTAGTAGTTGATCTCATCAACTATGGTGTGTGACACCTAAACTGGTATGTGGATACTTGATAGAGAACAAGTTTATTGGATTGATCTGCCAAAAGTTACTATTCATAATACCAATGAATTGTCTCTTAATAGCAATGGTGTAAGTGATCCTTAAACTTGAGATTACCATGATGTCTTGAGTATGGATTGTTATGCTTTGACTCTATTGCTCGGTGCTCGTAAAAGAATAGCCCATACAGTAGAGATTGGGTATAGTATAAAGCATGGAAGGATAGTGAGCAATCAATATAGGATTCACCACTCCTTATTATAGGAGAGTATATCTCGGATTGGCCATTTGTTGAAATATAACTTAAAAAATCTTTTGTGCAAAAGTGAAAGTATGACTTGAAAGAGTTTCAAGATTATAGTTTTGTGCAAAGTTATATTTTGGGAACACGAAATCATTAATTAATCATTTAAAGAGTACGCACTATACTCTTGAATTAATTGGGATACAATGTGGTGAAATGATATTGTCACGTCCAAAAAAATCGTGAGCAAAGGGTGCTAGTGGGGTCATTGCTTGTCGCGTCCTGAAAAGACGGTCTGGTCTGAGACCTTTTTTAACAAAGCAAGTTTTGGAAAAAACCGTACGCGTGTGTGAAAAATCAAATTTTTATTGAAAAAGTGTATTTTCAGAAAAAATGGTATTTTAAAAGAAAACAAGGTCGGGACTAAAAATGCGACAGGTTTGGCCAAATAATTTTTTTTGAAAAAGGGTTTTATTTTAGAAAATGGAGTCGCCACTTGGTACTGAGTTAGGGTGTACCAAGTCACCCAAAAAAAATCGTTTAAAAAAATAAAAATTTAAGAAAAATATTTCAAAACCCTTTTTCTACTCCAGTCTACAAAAAAAAACAAGAGAAAAGGGTCCGGGAGTCACATTTGAAGAAAGGGAAGGCAAAGGCTTGTGCCTAAGGCACCCTTTCAACCTAGCCGAGGCTAGTTGCGAGGTTTAATCAAATTTTCCTAAATTAACCCTAAGATTCTATCGCGTTCGGATATATCTAAATGAATGCAAATCCTAAGTCTAAATGTGAATATCGAGAGGGTCAAAATGTTCCGTCAAGGTTTGGTCAGAATTATCGCATTAATTGCGAAACCCGAATCGAGACCTCGAGGGAGTCACGAGTTTTTTATCCAAAATATGATGCAAAAAGAGAAGAAAATAATTAACATATAATAAGTGAAGAAAAAAAATGGGAATGCAACATAACGGGTACGGGGACTAATAACTCGTGACTGAATGTTTCTACTCACGGAGGGGGGAACGGCCTGTACGCCACCGTTTCCCACGTGAGTAGACGACTATTTCTAGTCGAATCACACAAATGTCCTAATTTTTAAGTGAGATGCAACCTAGATGTCATGCAAAAAATGTGTCAAAATAATTATAGTAAATAATAATAATAATAATAATAATAATAATAATAATAATAATAATAATAATAATAATAATAAAATCATGCCAAATGGAAAGAAAACTAAAAATGTGTTAAGTGGGATGTAAAATGCACACGAGTGCACCTAACACTAAATGTCCTAAGGGTCTAGCGTTGGACTAGCCCGTTCTAAAAATCTCACTAGCGTTGGACTAGCAGGAAAAGAAAGAAGCCACAACTAGCGTTGGACTAGTGTGGTGACAGAATACCATAAATCATGAATTAAATATTAAAGCATGAATTAAAAGAAAATTAAACATATAAAACATATAAGATCACATAGGAGCACATAACACACAAACATAATATCTAGATGCAAAATCCTAATGAAAGCGGTAAACAAATAAGCATGTAAGCACGTAAAGACAAATAAATCCTAACTATTACACCGGGGGGCTTAATTTACAATTTAAAGGGGAGAAATTAAAAATGCCCTATCTATTACACTTTCTAGCTAGATACACAATTTTTGTTAAAATAAAAAAAAAATCTAGCTATTAAATTGGCTAGCAAAATACAAAATATAATATTTTTTCAAAATAGTAATAAAAATTCAAAATTAAATAAATTAAATACGTGAACACGTGAAAAGTATGTAAATTACGAAATAAACAAATAATAATGCATAAAATCACATTGGAGCATATTGGAGCACATAAAGTGGAAAATAACAAGAAGTCGGGATACCTCTTTGGAGACCCGGTACCAATGCTTAAAAAGATAAACAAACAAGTTAAGGTACCGCAATATAAATAAATCAAGTGCAAAATATAAAATATGACAAAATAAATTTCAACAAATCAAGGTAGATGCAAATTTCTATCAAGTCAAAAAAAAAAGTGTAAATTTTGACAAAATTTAGGGGGTATAAACATAAATCAAACAAATTGGGGAATGAGAACATCAACTGTAGCAAGTCAGGAGGGGCAAGACATAAGTTCAACAAAGAAGAGATATAAAATATAAATTCAAGCAACTATTAAGACTTAATTACGATTAATAGGGATCAATTGAAAGAACTAAACTTAGCAGGGCAATCTATAATTAATAAGGGCTTGATTTGTAAGAAAAATTTCTTAGGCCATGTCAAAAACTATTCAAAAATCCTAAAAGTTGGAAATGTAAGTAGTAATACCATGAAAATCTAACGAAAAGAAAATACCATAAAAAAAATTCGGACAAAGACTAAATTTAACTAATTAACTTAAACGATTAACTAAAAACTAAAATTAAAACCAAGGCAAAATCAAAGTCAAAATGTCAAAACATTCCAAACCTAGAATTCCATCAGATCAGTTTCTCTCTCTCTCTCTCACTTTGTTGCACCTTCTCTAGCCTTCCTTCTGTCTTCTTTTCTGGACTTTCTTCGTCCCTTTCTCTTCTCACCGTCTGTCATCTCTCTCTCATTCACGCTCTCTATTTTCTTTCGCTGACCCTCTTACTACTTCTCTCTTTCCTTTCTCGTCACTGCTCCCTCCTCTCTCTCTGTTCTTTGATTTTCTCCTGGTTCTTCTCTCTCACATTTTCTCACAATGTTCTTTCCTCTCTCCCTCGCCGTTTCTTTCTCTCACTCACCTCATCTCTTTTTTTGCGACTTCACTCTCAGTTTCTTTTCCAATTTCTCCAGATCTCTCTCTCTCTTATCTCTATCTCTGATTCTCACTCTATCTCCTTGATTCTTTCTTTTCTTTCGATTGCTTTCTCTTTGGCCGTTTCCCTCTTGCTCTCTGTGAAATGATTCGCTCACTCTCTCTATCCAGGAATAGCAGAATCAATCTTCCCCAATCAGTATTCCCTTCGAAACAGAGAAAATTTGATAGTGGTAATGGCAGAAGAGAAGGCTGACGGTGGGAGGAGGGAAAAGAATGGTGAAGCTGTGGGGTGGTCTTTGGAGGAGAAATTGGTGATTGCAGGTAGTGGTATGTGAAGGACTGATGATTGAATTTGTTTAGTTTTGCTTGCAGGTACTGGGATGGCAATTGGGTGATGTTTGTGCTTGTAAATGGAGGGGCTTGGGATTGATTTTTGTGATTTAATGGTGCTGATAGGTGGCTCGGGGTTATTGTTGGACTGGTGGTGCTTTTGTGGAAAGATGTGAAATTTGTGCTGGGAAGGAGACTGTAATAGTGGTTGGACGGGAATTGGAAGGAAATGGTGGTAGTGCAGGTAGTAAGGCTAGCATTTTCTTGGTTTCTTTGCAGGTTTGGTTAATCGATTTTGGTGACTGTGTGCGATTGAATGTGTTGTGTGTTATGTATGATTGTTTGATAGTTCAATTTGATTGGGGCTATGGAAATGGATGCCACTGGTTTTTGGTATTTGTCTAATTGGGTTTTAATGCCTGATGAAGATGTCATTTTGGGAATGTATTTGTAAAATTTGGGGTCTGATTTTAGGATGTTCTTGACGATGGTTTGGGCTGTCTTTGGATGTTATAGGATTGTTATGGTCTGTTTTTTGGGTTTGCAGGGGATTGATGAATTGGAGAGTTATGTGATTTTTGCAGAATCTGTATTTGTGGTTTTCTTACTGTTTTTCTTTGCAGGCTGTTTGTGTCATAGAGGCGGTGGTGGAAAGGTCTCCGGTGGTGTGGATGGTGTTAAACGGTGGTAAGGTGGCGGAGAAGGGAGGAGGGAGAGACGGTGAGAGAAGAAGAAGAATTAAACCAGAAGTAGAAAAACTCAGCAAAATCTTAGCCCAAAAAATTCAATTTTCAAACAAAATTGTAAATTCACAGGTAGCTTTTCATATGGATTGAATCAATTAACAAAATCATCAATTAATCAAACTAGAAACACATAAAGAAAATCAATAAAAAAAAAAGCTATGAAGTTACCTGTTTATTAGATAAGCCGGTAGAAATGGAGAAGCCAGATGAACAGTAAAAATCTGGGTCGAAGTGGATGAACAGTAAAAATCTGGGCCGACGAGGATGAACAGTATATATGATGAACAGTAACCATGAATAAAAATGGAGTGCGTATTTTTTAGGTGCTAAGTGTGTGTTTTAATCTAAAACTCTCAAAAAGCAAAAGTGTTTGTGGGGTTTCCTTTTTTTTTTTCTGATTATAAGGGTATTTATAGGCCCCTTGTCTTGTTGGCCAAGAATGCTGTAAAATAACGAGAATGCCACCGATATTAAAGAATACTAATTTTATTAAAAAAATATATTTTTAAACTTAAAATTAAAATTAATACAAGAAATATGACAGCGATCTCTAAATTTTCAAAAAAAATTCACAGCAGATTTCAGAAATAAAAACTAGAGCTCAAAAACTGATAGAAACGTGCTCAGGGTGTAAAATGACGATTTTGTCCCTAGACAACGAAAATAGACAAAAAAATAGCTATTAACCTCAAAAAATTATCAAAAAATTAAAAATAAGCTTTAAACACTGGAAAATACATTTTTGACTCAAAATTGGTGAAAAATAAATTTAATTTGTAACATGACAATTTTGCCCTTGGGCAATGAAAATTCACAGAAAAATAGTTATTGACCTCAAAAAATTACCAAAAATTAAAAATAAGCTTAAAACATTGGAAAATACATTTTTGACTCAAAATTGGTGAAAAATGAATTTAATTTGTAAAATGACGATTTTGCCCTTGGGCAATGAAAATTCACAGAAAAAATAGTAATCGTCTCTGAAATAATCAAGAAAATTAAAAAATATGCTTAAAGAATTAAAAATAATAATTTTGGAACAAAAAATGAGCTAAAATGGTATTCGTGAGGCGAAATTACCATTTTACCCTTGTGCTGGTAAAAATATAAAGAATACCAATTAAATATAGAAAAATCACAGAAAATTTAAAAATACATATGAAAGTGAAATGTGAATTTTAAAACCCCCAAAACTAATGAAAAAAAAATATTTACAGATAAAAATTACTATTTTGTCCCCCGAAATTATTAAAAATTTAAAATTTGTCCTAAAAAGTGCAAACATGCCCCCCAGTGTTTGAAAATAAATGGTTTGTCAAAATTTGGTGTCTATAGATATTAATTACCCAGTAACATTGTCATTGATAGGTGTAGTCTACCATATGACTTTCCTATTCACTTGGGTAGTCATGATGCATTGCTAGACGCCACTCATGATCTATAAGTGCAAATTAATGAATTAGTATATTAATGATAAATTAAAGTGTTTAATTTATCTATCTCTTAATTAATTAATTAATGAGTTATAATTTGTACTTATTGCCAACATGAATGGAACCTAATGGGTCACACACAATAATAACATGGTCTTTGGGTTAAATTGTTATTAAGATAAGTATAAGATATTTATGGGGTTAATTTATGTGATAAATTAACTTAAAGAACTTAATTATAAATATCCTAAGTCTTGATGGAAATTAGTTTCCTAAAAGGAATTAAGAAGCTATTTGGTTTCCTTCTGGAATAGGTTTCCCAAAGGAATAGGATTAGCTTAAGGTAAGCTTCCTAAACCTTCTTGGTTTCCAATTGCTCTTGTTTCCTTAAAGACTAGGATATTACATCTATAAATAAGTCCATGCCTTGACTCTTGATTGATTGATGAAACATAACACAAAATTTAGAGAGAGAAAAATTTGAGAGCTTGGTGATGTTTTTTCTCTCCAAGAAAAATGCCACACCTCCTTCCCTAATTGTTAGGGTTTCAACTTCTTTCTTCTTCTTGTGTTCTACATGAATCATTCAAGGGAGCTAGCACTCAAAAGGGAAGGCAAGCAAGCCAAAGGTTCTCAAAGATCGTGTTCGTGTGGATACCGTTGGAGGCTCAACACTTGGAGGGCTTTTCATGATAGATCAACACCTTCATCAAATAGGATCTTGTCCTTTGAAGCATAGAAACCTTCTATGCTTGAGGTATTTGTGCTAAATACCCTTTAATCGTATAGATTACATCAAAGAGATCCATAGCCAAGGTAATAAAATTTAAAATTTTTCACTGCGTTACTCCCCTTATTACCTTACACAAAGTATCCTTAGCATGGAGTTGTTTGTCTTGAATTAGACTCTTTTTCGATGAAAACAACATTAAAGGAGTAAAATAGATTTAGCTGTGCGTGAACAAGTAAATCTATCTAGACATCTATAGGACCTTGATCAAAACAAGAAAAGAATATCTTTAAACTAGGGTTTTGGTTGCCACAAGACTACCTTATTAAGACCAATAGTAGTTCTTAATTAGTAAAGAACCAAGAATAATGTCAATGAAGAAAAAAAAATCCTCAATATTATTGATCACACTTATGAATAATTTTGTCCATATAGTGGCCTCTATATAGACTTACAAAGTTATCAAATAAGGTAAAGAAAATTCTAAACTAACTAACAAAAATCTAACTCTTAACTAATTGTAATAGTTAACGTAAGAGAACATGGAAATATGGCTTGTGGAAGGCGAGAAATCTAGCTTGCTTTGAGGGTGTATTGGCCTCATCTTGGAGTATTTGTGCCAAAATTCAGCAATGTGTGTTGGCAATTACTGAAGCATGGCCATTACAACAACGTTCTTTGGATGATGTAAGATTGACTACAACGGGGCTGGTTCATTGTTTATTGCCGAGGAGGAAAAGAATTTCTATGCCGGTGTTGTGGAAATTCCCCAAGGAAAATTATGTGAAGCTCAATGTAGATGGCTCATCTACTGGGAATCCAAGTCATGCAGGGAGAGGTGGAGTAATTCAAAATGACAAGGAGGAGTTAATCTTGGGGTACTCTATATATTTTGGCATAAGGATGAATATGGAAGCTGAATGTATGGCGTTAATGGAAGGCATAAAAATTTGCATGTATCACCAATTCAAGCAGGTGGAAGTTGAGATGGACTCACAAATATTAGCCAGGATGATGAATGATGAAGTGGATATTCCTTGGAAGATTAGGCCAATTGTCTCGAAGATTAAGATGTTTTCCTCAGAAAATAATTTTTCTTTTTCTCATGTGTTTAGGGAAGCTAATGCTGTAGTAGATTCTTTGGCAGTGCTAGCAAGTGGTGGTACCAATTAGCATTATGATTTGTATAGCCTTCCTAGGCATGTTATAGGATTATTTTCACTTGATCAAAGGCAATTGCCTTATATTAGAGTTATGTAATTTTTATTTTTATTGTTTAATTTTTAATATTGTATTTATTTGAGGTAAGGTTCTTGCCCCCCTCGAGCTTTTCATATTAATAAAATTAAAGGAGTGGCGCCCTCCCTCGTGTACGCGGTTAGCCAAAAAAAAAAAAAAGAGAACATGGAAATAATTTAGAAGTCTCACAAAACAAAACTAGTCTTGAATATTTTAAAAATGAAGAAAACATGCCACATTTAAGGCTGGCCATCCCTTTCTCTCTTGGGCCTTAATTGGGCTTCCACAACTTCAATTACTCCTCTTGGACCAAGATGAGTTACACGGCCTTCTTGGACAACTTGAGTATTTCCATTAAAGCCTTCTTTGAGCACACATTTGATTCAAAATTAATAAGACAACTTTTGGCCCAATATCACCCTTAAACTCGTTTTTAGTAGTTGGACAACTTTGCATGTTTTGCCCTTGGAAGAATGACGCGTCACAAGCTTTAACTTCTCTACAAAAAAGGGCTTCAAATTGGCTTGATTGTTTAAACTCCTCATGGTCATCAACTTTAATTCTTGTAGGTGCTCTTTGATTCCTATTATTCTTTCTTTCCTCGAAAGAATTTGTTCTCGAATAACCTACAATATATAAAGCAACATCAGTAACAATGAAATTACTAATTACGTTAGCATACTCACCTTGCAAGCTTAACTCATTTGCTTCCCTAGCCCAAAAAACAGTGTTCTTTAAGAAGGCAACAATAGAAAACAAAAAAAAATGTAATAGTGGTGAAAGGAAAATTTCATGTTTTAGAACAATAAACTCGCTTTGATGAGTATCATCTCTAGGAACATGAACAAAGATTAAGACACATGGACTCATATGTTAAACACATAACCAACTATAGAAAAGAAATAAACTCCTAATATCATAGACAAAGGAAAACAAAATAATGTGACTCTTATTCAAAACATGAACTTTGAAGAATGCAAGTATGCCTTCTAATATCATGTCATAAATACTCGAAGATACTAAAAACATAATAAGAAGAAACAAGCAAGTTATGGCAAAGAATTATATGTGATGTACGATCAGTTATGGCAAAGTATGATATATGATGCACGATCAACTCTAAAGACCATATGATGCAACAAATAATCTAAATCACGATTATCCCTCACAACAAAGGCTCTAAAACAAAGTGTAAGTAATTCGAAACACACTGTGTAAAACATAACTACCTAAACTAATAGAATAAACAAGCAAACCAAAATTAGAACACAAACTAGAAACATATAAACGAATAAAACATAGAAACTTGAGCCACCAATTAATTAAGGAAAACAAGTTGTTGTTAATGGTGGTGGTGTTTAAACAAAGTCTCATGTCCACTATCTTAGCCCTCTTCATGGATGGAATTTCTTTGCTCATGGAAGGACACACTGTTAGGTAATAAGGGGAGTAACGCAGCGGAATATGTAAAAATTTATTACCTTAGCCATGGATCTCTTTGATGTAATCTATACGATTAAAGGGTGTTTAGCACAAATACCTCAAGCATAGAAGGTTTCTATGCTTCAAAGGGCAAGATCCTATTCGATGAAGGTGTTGATCTACCATGAAAAGCCCTCCAAGTGTCGAGCCTCCAACAGTATCCACACGAACATGATCTTTAGGAACCTTGGGCTTGCTTGCCTTGCCTTTCGAGTGCTAGCTCCCTTGAATGATTCATGAAGAACACAAGAAGAAGAAAGAAGTTGAAACCCTAACAATTAGGGAAGGAGGTGTGGCGTTTTTCTTGGAGAGAAAAACCGCCACCAAGCTCTCAATTTTTCTCTCTCTAAATTTTGTGTTATGTTTCATCAATCCTTCAAGAGTCAAGGCATGGACTTATTTATAGATGTAGTATCCTAGTCTTTAAGGAAACAAGAGAAATTGGAAACCAAGAAGGTTTAGGAAGCTTACCTTAAGCTAATCCTATTCCTTTAGGAAACCAATTCCAAAAGGAAACCAAATAGCTTCTTAATTCCTTTTAGGAAACTAATTTCCATCAAGACTTAGAATATTTATAATTAAGTCCTTTAAGTTAATTTATCACATAAATTAACCCCATAAGTATCATATACTTATCTTAATAACAATTTAACCCAAAGACCATGTTCTTATTGTGTGTGACCCATTAGGTTCCATTCACGTTGGCAATAAGTACAAATTATAACTCATTAATTAATTAATTAAGAGTCAGATAAATTAACACTTTAATTTATCATTAATTCCCTAATTAATTAATTTGCACTTATAGATCATGAGTGGCGTCTAGCAATGCATCATGACCACCCAAGTGAATAGGAAAGTCATATGGTAGACTACACCTATCAATGACAATGTTACCGTGTAATTAATATCCTTTCACCACACTATATCCCAATTAGTCTAAGAGTGTAGTGCGCACTCTTTAAATGACTAATTAATGATTTCTTGTTCCCGAAATACAACTTTCATAAAAGTATAACCTTGAAACTCTTTCAAGTCATACTTTCACTTTTGCGCAAAAGATTCTTTAAGTCATATTTCAACAAGTGGCCAATCCGGGATATACTCTCCTATAATAAGGAGTGGTGAATCCTATATCGATTACTCACTATCCTTCCATGCTTCATGCTATACCCAATCTCTACCGTATGGGCTACTCTTTTACGAGCACCGAGCAATAGAGTCAAAGCATAGCAATCCACACTCAAGATACCATGGTAATCTCAAGTCTAAGGATCACTTACACCATTGCGATTAAGAGTATAATTCATAAGCACTAAGAATAGTAACTCTTGGCGGATCAATCCAATGAACTTGTTCTCTAACAAGCATCCACATACCAGCTTAGGTGTCACACGCCATAGTTGACGAGATCAACTACTACTTACCTTAAGTAGAGGCAAAGTATGTGCTAGTCTTCCCATATTAATGATGTCCAATCTCATTAATACTACGACTAGGGATGTTTAAGAATATAACTTAATGTGTAATAAGAGTCTCATCATTGTAACTCTTACAATCTCTTATACACAGTTAATATTCTATGGACTTTATCAAATAAACAAGTAATATTAATAACAAGTATTAAATGACAAAGAAAATGCCACATATATAAGTATAACACGAAATAAGCGTAATAAAAATCCCAAAAACCAACTTGGTTTTAGGGCATACACTAACACACACAACTACGGTAGGAAAATTCACACCAAAACAACATGTAGCTTAGCCTGAAAATCAACACAAAAGCACCAAGAATATAATAGTTAAGTAAGTTAGCAAAATAGATTTCTCCTTTAGAGTATTTTGGTGTAATAGATGTAGGGCTCACAATTAAAATACTCTTGTTTTTACTAAATCTCTTATTTTTCTCGCCACTCATGCTTTTGCTATTTTTACTCTTGTTTTGGGTAGACTCACTCTCATTTTTCCATTCAATGGCACTCCTTTCTTTTCCGCTCAACTAAAACTCTTGAGATATTCTCACTTAATTAGCGTGTGCTTCAGATGGTGTCAAAGGATTCAATGAGATCTTCTTCTTGTTGCAAGTGAATGAGTGCTTATGTAAGGTAATAACGAGAGTAACATAGCAGAAAAATTAAAAATTTTATTATCTTAACCATAGATCTCTTTGATATATCTATATGACTACAAGGCGGTTTGCACAAGAATTACCTCAAGCATAGAAGATTTCTATGCTTCCAAGGCTAAGATCCTTTGGTGAAGAGGCAAGATCTACCACAAAAAGCCCTCCAAACGTCGAGCCTCTAATGATATTTACATGAACAAATCTTTGGGAACCTTCAAGGCTTGTTTGCTTTGACTTTTGAGTGCTAGCTCCCTTGAATTAATTAAGAACACAAGAGAAAGAAAAAGGCCTAACAATTAGGAGGAAAGAGAGAGAGAGAGAGAGAGAGAGAGAGAGAGAGAGAGACGCCAAAGAGGAGAGAGAAAGTGGCAGTTCTCTTTTCAATTTTTCTCTCACTAGTTTTTCTTTTGTGTGGCAATAATAATTCAAGAGTCAAAGCATAGACATATTTATAGAGGTAGTATTCTAGTCTTTTAGGAAATAAAACTAATTGGAAACCAAGAAGGTTTAGGAAGCTTACCTTAAATTAATCCTTCTCCTTTAGGAATTCTATTCCATAAGGAAACCAAATAGCTTCTTTAATCCTTTTAGGAAATTAATTTCTTGCAGGACTTAGAATATTTATAAATAAGTCCTTTAAGTTAATTTATCTTATAAATTAACCCCATAAGTATCACATACTTATCTTAATTACATTTCAACCTAATGATTATGTTCTTTATATGTGTAACCAATTAGGTTCCATTCACATTAGCAATAAGTACAAATTATAACTCAATCATTAATCAATTAAGGGTTGATAAATTAAACCTTTTAATTTATCATTAATTTACAAGTAATTAATTCGTACTTATTGATCACGAGTGACATCTAGCAATGCATCATGACCACCCAAGTGAATAGGAAAGTCATATGGTAGATTATACCTATCAATGACAATGTTACCATGTAATTAATATCCTTTTGTCACACTATATCCTAATTAGTCTAAGAGTGTAGTGTGCACTCTCTAAACGGCTAAGTTATAATTTCTTGTTCTCGAAATATAACTTCCTATAAAAATATAACCTTGAAATGCTTTCAAGTCATATTTTTACTTTTGCGCAAAAGATTCTTTAAGTTATATTTTAACAAGTGGCCAATACGGGATATATTATCCTATAATAAGGAGTGGTGAATTGTATATCGATTACTCACTATCCTTTCATGCTTCATACTATACCCAATCTTTACCGTATGGGCTACTCTTTTATGAGCACCGAGCAATAGAGTCAATGCATAGCAATCCATACTCAAGATACTATAGTAATCTCAAGTCTAAGGATCACTTACACCATTGCCATTAAGAATACAATTCATTGGCATAATGAATAGTGACTCTTGGTGGATCAATTCAATGAACTTGTTCTCTAACAAGTATCCACTTATCAGCTTAGGTGTCACATACCATAGTTGATGAGATCAACTACTACTTACTGTAAGTAGAGGCAAACTATGCGTTAGTCTTCCTGTATTAATGATGTCCAATCTCATTAATACTATGACTAGGGATGTTTAAAAATATAACTTTATTTGTATTAAGAGTTTTATCATTGTAACTCTTACAATCTCTTATACACATTTAATATTTATGGACTTTATCAAATAAATAAGAAATATAAATAACAAGTATACAAAGAAAATGTCACAAATGAGTGTAACATGAATTAAGCATAATATATAAATTCCAAAAACTAACTTGGTTTTAGGACATATACTAATAGCTTATTCATGTACCCATCACAGAGTACTCTTTTATCGAATTGCCATGGACACCCCAATAATATGTGACATGCTTGCATGGGACTATGTCACACCAAGCTTCATCTTTATAATTTGCAATGGCAAACTATACCAAGACTCATTTTGTGACCTTTATGTCTCCAGAATCTCCAAGCCATTGTAGTTTGTAAGGTCTAGGGTGCCTTACAACATCCATGCTTAATTTATCTATAAACAAGATACTAGCAACGTTAGTGCAAATTTTACTATCAATAATCGAACTACATATCTTGTTGTTGACGGTGCATCGAGTATAGAAGATGTGCTCTCTATGCAAATTTTCCTCATCTTTCTTAGGTTGAACACTCAAAGCTCGCCTTGTGAATAATCCATCTCCATGATCATGTTCATAGTTTTCTTCTTTGTCACGTCCTCCTTCAAGAGATGGCATCTCCTTATCATTATTAGAGGTCATACTTGCTATATCCCCATTGTCCTTCATGATCATGGTTCTTTTATTTGGATACTGGGCAGCAACATGTCCAAATCATTGACACTTGAAATATCTAATCTCCTTTTGATGTTGAGAAAATTTAGCTTCCCTTGTTAGGGATAGAAAGTCGAAGCCTCTTTGGGTTTGACGGTTTCCTCTGGCTAGACCACCTCACGACCTTCTCTCATCTCCAAAGGTTGTGCATCCCTCCATGGTGTATGGTTTGATGAATTTGCAAAGCCTAGGGATCTCATTGACTTGAGTTGCCTTTCAATCTCGATGGCCTTTTTCACCAAATCTCCTATCTTCAAATAATGTTGCAACTCTATGAAATCGCCAATCTCAGGATCTAAACCTGCGATAACATGAGCCATTAAAGATTCGCTATCCTCCTTTAAGTTAGCTCGAATCATCAACATCTCCATCTCCTTATAGTATTCATCCATGGATATTGATTCTTGCTCAAGAGTTTGTAGCCTTCTATGAAGATCATGAACGTAGTAGCTTGGAACAAACCTCTTCTTCATAATGGCTATCATCATCTTGAAAGCACGTACAAGTTCGTCGTCACACCTTCTTCATTCCTTGATTAGTTGATCCCACCAAACGCTTATGCCTTGGGATCAAGCTTGCCTTGGAAGGGTGGTATCTTCATCTTTTTGCTCCCAAGATTGTGATGCTGCCTACGCCTTATTTGTGACGTAAACCATAACGCAAAGGACTTAGAATTATTTGGGAATCGTATCTAGTTTGGAAACCTCAACTCATTGATGACTTGTATCAACGAATCTTGGTATGAATGTTTTTGGCACCACAATCAAGTAGGACTTGATTGACAAAACCATTGAGCACCTTAGGAGAAACTTAAGATATTTAAGAAATCCTTGGAGAAAATCAAAGAGAAACTTTCAATTTTTATTCATCAATGTTTGTCTTTCACATAGGATAATCAGCCCTTTTAAATATGTAGAAAACTCTCTCCCTTCTCTCTTTTCTCTTAGCCAAACTGAAACAAACTTTTAAAATTCAAATTCTTCAGGTGGTGGCCATGGCTTTGGCTTGGTCGTCTATCTCCAGCTTTTTGGCTGATGATGGACAGCCTTCTCCAATGACTAAGAAATCATTCTCACAACTTTTCTCTCCTTCCATGACTTCTTTTGAGATCAAACAGCCTACTACCTTCAAGGGTAACGTGGCTGTGTTTTGAACCAAAGATGAAATTGCTATGGCTGCATCTCCTTTAAACTAGCTATCGTTGAAAAGTTCTCCCATGAAAGGCCGAAACTTGAAGATGTTCGTAAGTTTTGTGCTGCATGATACATGAAAGTGAAGTGGTTGTAGGCCACTTGGACTCGAAACATGTATTGATTCGGTGCAATATTGAGGCAGATTTTTTGAAGCTTTGGATAAAGGGATTGTGATATGTTGGAAAGTTCCCAATGAGAACCTTCAGATAGTTACCTTCTTTTTACGTTGCAAAGGAAATATCCATTGTTCCTGTCTGGTTTTCACTTCCAAATTTTTCGGTTCATTTGTTTGATAAGAGGTGCTCGTTTTCCATTGTCAATGTTGTAGGGAAGCCCTTCTTTGTTGATTCAACAACTTCCTCTCTTACTAGACCAAGTGTGGAAAGGGTTTGTATTGAAGCTGATTTGTTGAAAGATATTTCAAAATGTATGTGGATTGGTGTGGAGGGTGATGCAAGTGCAAGTTTTTGGCAACTACTGGTAGCGAAAAATCTGCCTATGATGAAGTTAATAAGTCAATAGACAATCATGATAAACAACACTAGCAAACGTAGTAGTATGTTCCAGTTATCAGGTCTGATAAGAAATGTGAGGGTACAGTTGCAAATTTGCCTATTGGTTCAGATGGTTTGCCTCAATAGCTATCTAAGGAGACGAATGGAGATATCCTTGAGGTTAATGCTACTGCTACGTCTCAGCAATAGCAACACCAGGTGACTGAGGGGCCTGCTTTGCTTGTGATGCCTATCAATGAGGATTCGGTGCATGTGGTTTCTTCTGCAGCTCATGAGAATTCAGTGCTTTTGATTTTTTCTGTATCTCAGGAGTTGCAATAGGTGCCTAGTGAGGTTCCTAATGTATAACAAAACCAGCAGCAATTGGAGAAAGTTGGGCCTGAGGTGCCTACATCGTCTGTGGATGATGCTACGGTCTTTGGTCTTGGTAATTGAGTTGATGCTTTATTGGCTACCATGCCGAATGAAAAAGCTAGTTTGTAGGCGATGGTATCTAAAGTTGACCAGCCCTTTGAGCATCCTAGTGTTATTGAGGGTAGCATGCAGGTGGTAGGGTACAATCCTCATGTTGCTCTTATGATGAATCCTTTGCTGCAGCTTCAAGAACAGCAACAATAGCAGCTTTGTGGAGACATACATGTGTGTGATCTTGAGGCAACTCCAAAGGAGTCTTCATCCGTAGATATTAGGCAATCATCAGCATGTATATTGGACTCAGCACTTGAAAAATTTGAGCAACCTAAGCAAAGTGGTAAGGGCTTGAGAGCTCGGTTTCTTTCGGATAGGGAATTGAGATCAATGGCAAAAATTTCTCAAAATTCCTTTTCCCATTTATCCAATGATTAAGTCCCTTTTTTGAAATATTTGAGACCTTGCAAAAGTCTCACATGTTAGAAGATTGAAGTATTTAATAAGGATGCATAATATCTAGTTTTTAGTTTTATGTGAAGTTAAATTTGATGTGAATAAATTATTGCAACATCGGTTGAGATTAGGGTTTGATTTTTCTATGGCCACTGCAGTTTGTTCTATTTGGTTATTTTTTAATTTACCTTTTTGTTATTCGGTTGTGGGTGAGGGGAATCAACATTTATCTGTTAGGGCACAGTATCCTCATATTGAATTCCCTATACTTGTTTTCATGGTCCATGCAAAATGTACTATTGTTGAACGTACTCGGCTTTGGGATGGCCTTCTTCGTGATAGAGGTAATGGCAAATGTGCATGGTTGGTTTTTGGGGACTTTAACCTTATCTTGGATCAATAGGAGAAGCGAGGTGGTAGATTAATCAATTTGAATGAGGCGTCTGAATTCTTGGAGTTCATGAGCTCAACGGGTTTAGTTGATGCTGGGTTTTCAGGGTTTCCGTTTACTTAGTGTAATAATAGGACTGCCTCTGGAAGGATATGGAAATGATTGGATAGATTACTTGTTAATCAAATTTGCCATGATTTGGGTCTGAGGGTGTCGGTTATGCATCTTTCCCACATTTCGTTTGTTCATGCTCCATTACTCTTTAGTTTGTATGTGCGAAGTGATGATAAACCCAAACCATTTAGATTTTTGAATTTTTGGACTAATCATGGAGATTTTTTACAGATTGTTCGTGGTGCTTGGGATGTGTAGGTGGTTGGTTCTCTATTGTTCATTCTTTCATTTAAACTTTGGAAACTTAAATGGGTACTGAAATCATGGAGTAAGGAGGCCTTTGGTGATATATTCATGGAGGTGAAGGTAGATGAAAAGAAGATGGAGGAAACGGAGCAAAAAACTTTTGAAGATGCATCTGGTGACTCTTTGCGCAATTGCACGATGCCCAAAACTTTTTTATAGGGAAAGCTTGTAGTGGAGGAGCAATTTTGGAAGCAATAAGCGCATATTAAATGGATGAAAGATAGGGATAGGAACACCCAGTATTTTCATGCCATGGTGAAACATAGAAGGACCCAATCAATTATTCACAGGATTAAAAATTTTGATGGTCACTGGTTAGAAACTGATGATTGATAAGTGCCAAAGTACATTAGTTTTTAGTAGATTTTTAGGGTAGGTTTTTAGGATTTTTCTATGAGTTTTCCTCTATTTCTTAGCTTATTTCTTCTCATTTGTGATTTGAATGCCAAATTGTGTAAAGGTGTGATTTACATGTGATTTGTGTCAATTTTCGTAGGATTTGCATATTGCATCACCAATTTGGATCAATTTGGATGGCAATTGGATGATATTTTGAGGTGATTTGAAGTTGGTGATGAGTTAAAGTCAAGAAACCCTCAAAGTGATGCAAAGAAGCAATAGGCGAAGAAGAATTGGAAAAGAAACGGTTTGGCAGCCTGGATCATATTTTAGTGATTTCGCAATAACTTGAGCTAGAAATATTGGATTAAGGTGATTCATGAATCATTTTGAAGCTAAGACAATGATCTACAATTAATATGAAGACATCAAAGTCCAGTTCTTAAGTTTCGAAGGTCAAAATTCCAAGTTATTGAAGCATATTTGTACTGTAGTACTGTTCCGACCAGTTCTTAGTATTTCAGCTATATCTCAGCGTACAGATCTTCAAATGATGTGATTCTTGTTGATTTGGAAAGCTTATTCAATGGGATAAAACTTTTATGTTTTAAGGAAAAGTTAGTTCAACCGTTTTCAAGGTGAAATTTTGCATGGAAGAGAAGTGAAACATTCTGACTAAGGCCGCGGGTAAGGCCTTGCCACGGCCTGGGGTGCGGCCTTGGTCAGAAAGGGAGGGCACAAGGCCGTGGGTAAGGCCGTGCCACGGCCTAGTTACGGAATGTCGCATTTTTAAGCACTTTTGGGTGAATCTTTTGAGAGGAGAACCATACCTCTTTGGGGAAAGGAAAAGGTGGTTTCTTTGGGTTCTAAGGCACAAGAAACACAATTTTACACACATCTAGAGGGATGTAGAGAGAAGAAAGCAAGAGTGGAGGAGCAACTCAAGGGCTTCCATGGTACAAAGCAAGAAGGATTCATCAAGATGCAACGGAGGAATCAAGAGAATTACATGAGAATGAGTTTTTTCCATTCTTTTCTTGTATTTTGTTGGATTTATTCTTGTACATACGATTGAGTTGTGAATAATTTGGATGGGATGAACCCTACCTTTCTATGACTATGATTTGAATCTTTAGTTAATGAATTCTCAATTTTTGTCTTAGATTTATTCTTGAGTTTATTGGTTATTGAATTGGGATTTGCATGCATCCTTAGATTCAATATTGATTTCATATAGTTGGATTGAGAAATCACCTATTTGATTAGATCATCTCTTGAATAAAGAGGCTTTCATGGGTTGCTAGAGATAGAATCACATAAGTCTCCCCGGTTAGATTCAAACCTAACCAAAACCATAGAATCCATAGAAACTTAATGCTTCTCTTTGGGGTTTTGATTGAGAAGAGATTCCAATCAATCAACCAAGGGGATAGAGGTTAATACTTGAGAAAGATTAAACCTAATTAAGGGATTCTAGGGTCTAAGTGATTGGGTTATTCATTAATCAAGGTATAGTCTTAGCATACTTGGTTTAGGGTATTCTTCATCTAGATTCGCCTCTACTTTTGTCCATTCTCCCTACTAAATTCTAGATTGTGCTTTAATTAGGTAATTAGTTTAGTTAATTTGTATTTCCAATAAATTCGTCATTCGCTTTGTGAGGTTAGATAATAAAAAGAAAGTTAGTACTAGTACTCACATAGTCCATGTGGGATTGACACTTGGTACTCCTATACACTGTACTACAGGAAACGATAGGTACACTTGCCTAAGTATCCCTAGTGTAGCTAAACGATTACCAATGATCAAATTGGCCAGGAAGCGATTGAGTATTTCAGCTCGTTTTTTTCGGCAGAGGGTGGTGATGATCCTAGCTTACAGTTGGATGTGATCCCCAAGGTTTTAGGGAATGAAGATAACGTGCTATTAGAAGTTGTGCCTTTGGAAGAGGAGATATTTCAAAGGATTAAAAGAATGAATGGTGAGAGTGCAGCGGGGCTAGACAGTTTCACAAGAAGTTTTTTGGTTGCTGCATGGGATGTTATTTGCAAAGATGTTCATATGGCCATTTCCAGCTGATACGCGCGGATAAACATGGAATTGCTTGAAAGACCAAGTATGAATTTCGAACCTTTCCCCTTGGATGAACTAGACTCTAGAATCAGCACCAAAGCCTTGAACACGCAAGATGAACAACTCAAAAATTCAAGGAAGCTTTGAACCTCCTTATGGAACGAACAAGAACTCAAGGAATTAGAACCTAAAACGCTTGATCAAACCAATAAGGTAACTCTAAGCTACGGTTTTGAACTTGGAATCACTCTACAAGTTCGGGGGGGGGGGGGTTGTTCTTAATCAGCAAAGAATGCAAGAAAGCACTCAATTTGGGAACTCACAAATTTATTAATCATCAAACTTATAAAATTCGTAATAGTATTTTGGCCTATAAATAGGCTTGCATAACAACTTGTAGAAAGTTCTAGAAACTTAACAAAGAGCACTAGTTGTAACCTAACACAATATGGTAACTTTCTAAGAGGTTACAACTTGTAAACAAAATAGAAAACTTAACATAAAAGAATTAAACTTAAAAATTCGTCCAAAAATTGTTCATGTGCTGGACGTCTCCTTTTAAGCTCTATTGGGCCTCCATCTTACATCTTTAAAAGGCCTTCTAACAAGTCCAACCAAACCAGCACCTTAGAAACATGTTATGGACCACTTAGAAGCTTCAATTGGACCTTCTTTGAATGTAGATTTAATCCATAGCCAATGCATAAACTCTTGGCCCAATGAACACACTTGAATAGCTTGATCACCAAGTCCATTGTGAGGCCCAAAGTCACGAATTACGCCATGGTAGTCACAAAGCTTGAACGTTCCCCTCATGATCAGCCATGATTTGATCTCATCTTGGTCCAAACGAGTTGCTCCATGAGAATATCCAAGCATCAAGATTGTAAGCACTCCTAGGATCACATCAATCCCTCCTCCCTCGAAAAGATTTGTCCTCGAATCTGCGAGATCATATAAGCTAACATAAGTAACTAAAGGATTGATAGAAAAATAAACACCAATGATAGATATACATGACATATGAATTAGAATGCGAAACTCAATACAAATTGAAACATAAGATGCAAGAACAAATTCTAACTTAAGAAGAATAAACATAATTAGATGCAAACTATCCCTAAAAACATGAAAAAGAATAACACAATTTCCAAAGTCTATGCAACCATAATTGGACTCAAAATAACAATTACTATCAAGATAAAATTTATGGTTGAACAAAAACTTATGAAAAGAATCTAAGTAAACATCACGTGAACTAAAAATATGAGCATCATATGAATTATGCCTAACAAGCCCTAGAATGTGAGAAATATCATCAATCAACTCACTAGAATAATTCAATTGATGTAACAAAAACACACGAATATTGCATGATATATGATAAGTGCTAAAATATACTAGTTTTTAGTAGGCTTTTAGGTTAGGTTTGTAGGGTTTTCCATGAGTTTTCCTCTATTTACTCTCTATTTCTTCTTATTTTTGAGTTTAATAGCGAAATCGTGTGTTAAAGATAATTATTTGCATTATTCTTGTGTTTTCATAGGGTTTTCACATTGTGTCACCAAGTTGGATGATATTTTAAGATGATTTAAAGTTGGAGATGAGTTGAAGTCAAGAAACCCTCAAATTGGTGCAAAGAATCAATGGTAGAACAAGAATTGGAAAGAATTGGGTTTGCAACCAGGACATGTTTCAGTGTTTTGGCAATAAATCCAGCTTGAGATATTGGATTGAGATGCTTCTTGAGCCATTTTAAAGCTAAGACAATGGTCTACAATTCATATGAAGACACCCAAGTCCAGTTCTCACGTTTCGATGGTCCAATTTCCAAATTACTGAAGCACATCTATCCTGTGAGGCAGTTCCGACCAGTTCCCATTATTTCGACTATATCTCGAGCTACAGATCTTCAAATGACTTTATTTTTACTGTTTTGGAAATCTATCGCAAGGGGCTACAACTTTTATGTTTTGAGCAAAAGCTAATTCTGCCGTCTTCGAGGTCAAATCTGATGTAGAAGTGAAAATTGAGGTTCTGTCCGCATCCGCGACGTCACCCGTGGCGCGGATGACGGCGCGGATGGGACCAGAAAGTCACGTATTTCATCCGCGGACGCGGCCGTGCCGCGGATGGCACCGCGGCTCAGTCATGAAAACCTGCGATTTTCTTTGTTTTGGGTGGAATCTTTTAAAAGAAGAACCCTACCTCTTGGGGAGGCATTATACACGCACCAAAGACATCAAAAAGACACTTTTGCACACATCTAGAGAGATGTAGGGAGGAGAAAGCAAGAGTAGAGGGACAACTCAAGGTCTTCAATGGTGAAAGCAAGAAGATTTTATCAAGATGCAAGGGAGGATTCAAGAGGGCTGCATGAGAATGAGCTTTCTCTTTCTTTCTTGTCTTTTGTTAATTTTATTCTTGTAATTATGAATTAAGTTGTTTATGATTTAGATGGGATGAACCCTAGATTCTTATGTCTATGATTTTATTCTTGATTTAATGAAAGACCCACTTTGTTCTTAGATTTATTCATGAGTTTATTTGTGCTTTGGATTGGGATTTGCATGCATCCTTCAATTCAAGTGTTGATTTTGTATGGGTATATCGAGAGATTGCACATATGATTAGATCACTTCATGAATAGAGAGAACTTGAATGAATTGCTAGAGATAGGATTACATGAGTTCTTCCTAAGTTGAGTTTTATGATTAAAGCTCAACCACAAATAGAGTCCATTGATTAGAAATTGCATCTTTTAGGGGTTTTAATTGAGAAGAGATTCCAATTAATCAACCGAGAAGGTAGGAATTGTTTCACTTGAGAAAGGATATAATTCACATAAGGGACTCCAGGGTCTAAGCAATTGGGTTAATCATTAATCAAGTTAGAGTCTTGGCATGTTGGTTTAGGGGAATTCTTCATCTAAATTCACCTCTACTTTTGACCATTCTCTCTACTGAATTCTAGATTGTACTTTAATTAGGTAATTAGTTTAGTTAATTTGTATTTCTAATAAATTCGTCATTCGCTTTGTGAGGTTAGATAATAACAAGAAGGTTAGTACTAGTACTCACATAGTCCCTGTGGGATCGACACTCGGTACTCCTATACACTATACTACTGGAAACGATAGGTGCACTTGCCTAAGTATCCCTAGTATAGCGAATGGAATATCAATATATCACATAAAATAAACTGAAAAATGTCCAAAAAAGAATGATTAAGCACCAGAAAATTATTTGGACTAATTGCATTAGATAAATTTAAACATGCTAAATGCAAATCGTCTAAACTAACAAAACAAATATGTAAGAATGAACTAAGTTGCAAATAAAAACAACTAAAACATGAAAACTTAGGTCACAAATCAATTGAATCCATCATAGTTGTCAAGCTCAATGTGGCGTTTGAACTTGACTTCAACTCCTTCACCACACTTCTTGAATGACCGTTTACTACGAAGCAGCAAGAATGTGGCATTTTTCCATGTAAACCAACCTCCAAAATCACCACAAAAAGACTAGGGAAAGAGTTATAAAGTGAGTTAGCAAAGTACACTTCTTCTCTAGAGTACATGGACACAAGAGTTATTGATCTAGCTAACAAAACACCCTCGTTTTCTCTTTTCTTTGCTCTTGTTAAAAAAACACTCTCCTCACTCTTTCTACTTTGCACGACTTCCCTCTCATTCTTTTCCTCATTCTTCTCCTTAGCTTGCAATTGAAAATCCCTTGCAATCTTCACTTGATCAGAATGAGCTTCGGATGGCAAGATTAGATTAAGAACAATCTGTTGTTCATTCCACTTAAAAGAGTAGTTATTCTTGTATCCATCATATGAAACTCTTCTATCATATTGCCAAGGACGCCCTAAAAGAATATGGCATGCTTGCATTGGGGCAACATCACACCAAACTTCATCTTTGTACGTGCCTATTGAGAAAGTAACAAGCACACGTCTAGTCACTTTGATATCATCTTGATTATCAAGCCAATGAAGTTTGTAGGGCTTTGGATGCTCCACAGTCTCCAAGTGCAACTTATCTACAAATAAGGTACTAGTAACGTTAGTACAAGAATCACTATCAATGATCATGCTACATATCTTATTGAGCACTATACAACGTGTATGAAAAATATGCTCTCGTTGTAGATTCTCCTCATCGTCTTTTAGTTGCACATTCAATGCCCTCCTAGTGACTAATAATTCTTCACGGTCGCCACCAAAGGAGTTTACTTCTTCAGTATCAGAATCATACTTTTTATGCTCCTCCTCATAAGTTGGATTAGTGGTCACCTTTGTTTTCCCCTTAATGGCGGACTCCACATCATCCATTCGGCTGTACATCCTTCTAAACTCCTCTTGCATGGCCTTCAATGTAAATTGGATGTGCTCCATTGAAATATCTCTTTGCTCAGCCATGGTCAAGTAAAACCTGCAAAAACAAGTTAGCACAAGATAAACAAAAATAAAGGAAATTGCCCCACCACTCCCTTAGTGTGTACACTCAACCCTCGTGTATCACTCAAAGAATTGTGCCTTTTTCCCTCAAATGTGCTCACCCCTAAGCCTTTTACCACTCTTGAGTAGCTCCTTTGTATGTCTGTTGATGAAAAGAACTAGCTCAACCTTCCTTGTAAAGCTCCAAGAAGTCAAAAACCGCAAGAGTAAGTGTAGAGGTCAAAGATAAATAAGTTTAGAGTAATTGTTTGATCAAGAGAATTCAAGAAAAGATAGAATAAACAAGACTTGACTCAAGAAGAACACAAATTAGAAACCCTAATGTGTGGTATTCTTGTGTGAGAAAATCTTGATTTTTAATGTACTCTTGAAAGAAAATAATATTCTTGTGTAAAAATAAAAACTACTTTCCAAAAATAACAAGCACACACAAGAAAACACTTTTCTGTTACCAAAAATTACTACACTTTCCTTTTTTCTCTTGCACACTCCCAATCCCCTACAATTTAGGATGCTCCTATTTTTTCTCTTAAAACACACGCCTTCCCCCCCCCCCCCCCTTTTTTTTCTCTCCTTAATGCCTCCTTTTTTTTTATTTATAAAAAGCACATTGCCTCCTACCTTTTCTCCCTCAAACACACGGCTTTCTCCTATCTTTTAGGAAACTTGTTTCTTTTCTTTTAAAACACTAGAACAGCTCCTTTTCTTCCCTTTTAAGATCAAAACAAGCTGGAAAAATTCAAAAAAATTCGTAGGTAATAATCAGCAAAAATTCCAGCAAGACAAATCAATTAAGATTCAAGAAACAAGTTCAAGAACTTGCTCCTACCAATCCTAAATAGGAAGCTGGTCCAAAAACTCAACAAAACAACCCAAGAACACCAGAAAAACGTTCAATATTCCCCCTCTAATCAGGTGTCCAAGTTTCTTTCAAGAAAAGTGAGTTATGTGACCAAGCAGTTCAAGAAACCAAATTCCAGCAACAATTTTTTTTTCAAGAAATACAAGGAAGCTTTAAAACTTGTTCAAGAACCTCAAGAAATTGAACAAAAAAATTTCAGAAATTCAAGAACTCAAGAAACGATTTTGAACAGCTTGAAGAACTTCAAGAACTTGACAAGTAAGTGCAAGGATTTCAAGATTTGTATCAAGAACACCAAGAAACTTCAAGAAACTTTGAATAAATGATTGTGCACGGTTTTTGCTTTGATGTGCACTCCTTTTTATTTTCTTTTTCCTTCTTCTTATTTGTGCTTTTGGCTTTTTCTTTTACCCCTTTTTGCATGCCTCTTTCTGGAATTTTTTTTTTCACACGCAAATCACAAAACACACCACAAACACCTTCAAACCCCAAGAAACTTCAATTCAAGGCTTGTTTGTCCAAGAATTAATTTTCTTGAAATGGTTTTTTTTTAACACAAGAAATTCAAGAAAACAATAAAAATAGTCAAGATTATCAAGAAACCACACAAAATTTACTAAGACCCTAAAGAAATTCAAGAAAGCACAAGAACAAAAATTATAAGGAACGAATTTTTTTTTTAATCAAACGTGACACAAAGAAGAAACACAAGGAAAGACACAAGTTGTTTAGCTAGGCACAAAGCACTTTGAAAAATAACTCAAGAACGAATTAAAGAAAAATAAAAAGGGATATATCCAAATTTCTCCAAAGGAAAAATTGGATTAAAAAACTTAGAATTTCAAGACTAGCTCTAATACCAATTGATACGCGCGGATAAACATGGAATTGCTTAAAATACCAAGTATGAATTTCGAACCTTTCCCCTTGGATGAACTAGACTCTAGAATCAGCACCAAAGCCTTAAACACGCAAGATGAACAACTCGAAAATTCAAGGAAGCTTTGAACCTCCTTATGGAATGAATAAGAACTCAAGGAATCAGTACCTAAAATGCTTGATCAAACCAATAAGGTAACTCTAAGCTAGGGTTTTAAACTTGGAATCACTCTACAAGTTCGGTGGTTGTTCTTAATCAGCAAAGAACGAAAGAAAGCACTCAATTTAAGTACTCACAAATTTATTAATCATCAAACTTATAAAATTCGTAACAGTATTTTGGCCTATAAATAGGCTTGCATAACAACTTGTAGAAAGTTCTAGAAACTTAACAAAAAACACTAGTTGTAACCTAACACAATATGGTAACTTTCTAAGAGGTTACAACTTGTAAACAAAATAGAAAACTTAACATAAAAGAATTAAACTTAAAAATTCATCCAAAAATTGTTCATGTGTTGGACGTCTCCTTTTAAGCACTATTGGGCCTCCATCTTGCATCTTTAAAAGGCCTTCCAACAAGTCCAACCAAACTAGCACCTTAGAAACATGTTATGGACCGCTTAGAAGCTTCAATTGGATCTTCTTTGAATGTAGATTTAATCCATAGCCAATGCATAAACTCTTGGCCCAATGAACACACTTGAATAGTTTGATCACCAAGTCTATTGAGAGGCCCAAAGTCACGAATTACACTATGGTAGTCACAAAGCTTGAACGTTCCCCTCATGATTAGCCATGATTTGATCTCATCTTGGTCCAAATGAGTTGCTCCATGAGAATATCCAAGCATCAAGATTGTAAGCACTTCTAGGATCACATCACCAGCTTCTTTGCAGGTGCTGTCCTTCCTAGGAATATTATTGTCACATCGATTGTTTTGACCCCCAAGGTTAAGTCCCCTCAATATTTTTCTAATTTTTTCCCCATTAGCCTGTGTAATTTTTTAATAAAGTTATTTCGAGCATTTTATTGGATCGTCTTTTTGACATTTTACTTAAAAGTCATTTCTCCACAACAAAGTGGCTTCATCAAGGGCAGGATGATCAATGATAATTTCTTGCTAGCACAGGAACTATTGACTGGTATTGGTAAGAAAAATTTTGGGGGGAATGTAGCTCTAAAAATTGACATGATGAAGGCTTACGATAGGGTTTCATGGGTCTTTCTGACAAAAGTGCTACAAGCTTTTGGGTTTGGTGAACGATGGATAGACATGATCTGGCAGATTATATCTAATGTTTGGTTTTCTGTATTAATTAATGGTGCTCCTGTGGGATTTTTTCAGTCTTCTCGGGGCCTTCGCCAAGGGGACCCGCTTTCTCTAGCTCTCTTTGTTATTGGTGCTGAGGCTCTCTCACATTCACTTAACCGGTTAGTGAATTTGCCTTCTTTTGTGGGATTCAAAGTTCCAAGGGGGTGCCCGCAAATCACTCATTTAGCTTATGCTGATGATGTTATTATATTTTCAGGGGCTTCAATGAGGTCATTGCAGTTGATCATGGGGTGTTTAGAATCTTATGAGGCTATATCTGGCCAAAAAGTGAATCTTCACAAAAGCTATTTTTTAGGTGGATGATCGTATGAAAAATGGAGAAACGTCCAAAAATTGCTAGACTTACAGGTTTTTCTCATAAGTCTTTCCTGGTAAAGTATTTGGGAATGTCCCCTCCTACATTGGTAGAAGGAAGACTGTTTATTTTGATGGGGTTGTCCAATCCATTTTATTTAGGATTGGTGGTTGGAGAAATCGATTATTATCAGTTGGCGGGAGAATTTTGTTGATTAAACATGTTCTTGCCTCTATTCCTTCTCATTTTTTGGTAGTTTCTAATCCTACTAAAGGTAATTTGCAGACAATTGAGAAAATCTTTGCAAGGTTCTTGTGGGGTGCTAATGAAGAGAATATGAAGTATCATTGGTTGAAGTGGAAGGAGTTGTGCTTCCTTACAGAGGAAGGGGGTGCGAGTTTTCGGTCCTTAGGGGAGCTTCATGATGCTTGGGCTTTGAAGTTGTGGTAGAATTTTCGTACTAAAGACTCACTGTGGGCGACATTCTTGAGGGGGAAATATTGTCTGAATATTCACCCTAATCAAGTTACTCCTTCATATGGTGATTCTTTAATGTGGAAAAGAATGTTGAAAGCTAGAGATGTTGCTGAAAAAATATGATCTAGATGTTAAATAATGGTGATTGTAGCTTTTGGTTTGATAATTGGTTGGGATTCTGGTCCTTTATTTTGAAATATGGCAATCATGACTCGCATAGGGTGTCCGATTTTGTGGAAGAGGGTGGCTAGGAATTTTGTGGCTCTGTTGAAGTTGGTGTATGTTTCGTGTATACAGGAAATTGGGCAAGCTACAATGTCCCTCTTTGGATTCTTCTGATAAATGTATTTGGGTGCCTACTACAAGTGGGTCTTTCTCAATATCCTTGGCTTTTCAATTGGTAAGATCCCTTGGCCATAAGTCTTGGATTTTTGACAATATTTGGATCTCACAAGTCCCTTTGAAAATTTCATTTTTCCTCTTACTGGTTACTTAAGGGTAAAATCCCCTTAGATGATGTATTATTCAGGTTTGGCTTTAATGGTCCTTCTAAATGTTGGTGTTGTGATTATCCTGATGGTCGAGTCTATTAATCATCTTTTTGTTACTGGAGATTTGGCTACGTTTCTGTGGCAAAGGTTTGGCTGTATTTTTCAATTGTATAGGCAGGGCTTTTCAGTTAGAGAGTATTTGGCTATTTGGTGGCTTTCTAAGACCTCTAATCCTGAAGCTGGAATTTTTGCTTCAAGTCATTCCTATTTTTATTTGCTAGGCATATTTGGAAATTTAGGAATGTGGGCATATTTGAGGGAAAAATGCAATATCCTTCGAGGTGAATTTTTATTCTATTTGTCATGATACTATGGCGGCGTTTAGGATCAAATTCCAGCCTAAGGTTGGTAGCTCCTGGTCTTGGAATGAGATGGTTTGGGGGGCTTGTCAATGGAGGAGGAAGGAGACCATTGAGTTGGTTAAGTGGTTAAAACCTCAGCATGGTACTTTTATGCTCAATACAGACGGGTGTTCGAGGGGTAATCCTGGTGAAGGTGGAGGTGGTGGGGTTATTCGAAACTCAAGTGGTGATGTAATCTTGGCTTTTCACTGTTATTTTGGTGTTGTGACAAGCTTTGTGGCGGAGGTGAAGGCGTTATTGTTTGGTTTTAGATTGTGTCTTGATAATAATTTAAAAATGTGCATCTTCAACTTGATTCAAAGACCCTGGTTGACATTCTTATTAATGGCTCCAGTGTCCCTTGGGTTGTGGTTCGCGAGATTAATGAATTGAAGAAAGCTCAATGGGCATCAGTTTCGCATTGTTTTCGTGAGGCAAATAGAGTAGCAGATAGATTAGCTAATATGGGTTGTACCAAGCAGTGTAACAAAGTTTTCTCTCACTAGTTCGCAGCTTCCCAATTCTGTATTGGGTGATGTAAGGCTTGATAAGTTAGATTTCCCTTCTTAAGAATTAAATACTCAGTTGTTGTAATATAAGGGAGTAATACTCCTTATTTATTTACTTTTATTCATTTTCCATGTACTTCTTAGGCAAGGTTTATGTCCCCTTCTTTTTATTGGTTTTATTATTACTAAGATATTTTCCTTGAGCCTTAAGGAAAATATGTGGTCAGATTCCTAAGGGACATGATCAACTCCTTGATGGTTTCCTTGAGAGGTTTTCAAATCTTGATGGGCCTCTATGGTTGCTCCTATGGTTGCTCCTTGGTGCCATTCCATCTTATTTGTTACATATATAATTCTATTCTAAATAATTTAGAAAATCAAATCTAACCCTAACTTACACTATGTACATTACATATATTGATTAAGAAACCTCGATTTACATTCCAGAGGAATTAGGTGATGAGAAGAGAATTAAATCAAAATGATAGAGAGCCAATGCATGCAGGCCCTATTTATAAAACGAATACAAGCCAACCAAAACAAAAATAATATCCATTCAATCATGTTGGTCCAGTCCATAATCATCCACCATGCCATCATACAATTTTACAATTAAATAAATTTATTTATTTAACTCTAGTCATAAATTATATGGTCTAATTTAATTAGATTAATATTTTTGAATTTATTTGTCTCAAAAATAAAGTTATAGAAGGTTTAGGTTTCCAAAATTTAACTTTCCAAATAATAACAATTAAAATTAGAAAGTGTTTTCATAGAGAAATTTTCAAAAATTGCGTTTTCCAAAAACAATAAGGAAAAATCCCACTAGGATTCTACCTACGAGTCGTGGGACAAAACGTGCGTGGTTTCATCCGTAGTTTTGAAACTGTGGGACAAAATGTGCGTGGTTTCATCTGCGGTTTGCAAACAGAAAGTACAAGATTTTAATCGCAGGTAAAAAACCCAAGGTTTGTCGCGCGGTTTGTGTACAGAAAATACGATTTTTGAAAATTTTTGGTGTTTTTCAAAACTCTTTTGAATCAAAACATATGGAAACCCTTTTGGCACATAAAAATAATTTAGAAACCTTGAATACAACCTTAAGAATTTGATTGTGAGGTTTAGGTACTATCAAAATTAGGCAAAATTCACACAAACAAGTAATAAAATTTATAATCTAATACCCCTTTCTGCAAGTGCACGAGTAAATTGTAGTAGGGAAAGTATTAGGGTTGATCCCATGAGGAAACAAGACTTAGCAAGTACCAAAACTACTAACTTGCTCTATTATCTAGATAAATTATCAAACATATGGTGTGCAAGGCTAAGAAAATTCGTACACTTGACGTAAAACAAATGGAAGAAATTCACAAATACAAGTAAAAAGGTTTAGAATCCACTAATTGTCATTAATACGATTGAATGAATTAACACTTGCTATATTAATCTTGTCTTGCTTAGGATTGCAATTCCATATGAAATTAAGACTTGTTTTCATAATGAATTGATAGAGTTCAATTATGTTTATAATGAACTATTGTGAAATGCATGAATTGTGGTATTAAACAACCTCAATCCACCTACTTGTACAACTATTTGCATGTGTACAAAATAAGTTTCATCTACCATTTTTCAATGTTATAAGCATTTCTTATTATCAAATAACTATCCAAATGATTTGCAATAGTTGATCAAGCTACTACAAATGTTAAACCTTGATAGATGAACAAGCAAATACAAGTTATAGCAAGTATAATAACATTCAAATCATATAATTAGCTTCATCTTACCCTAAGACAAGTATTTAGTTAAGCATGGAATTCAAAACTTGAAAGTATAAGAATTCATTAAAGTAATTCACAACAAGTAAGGAAATAAAGAGAAAGAGATAGAAATTCTTATTTCAATGGCTCCAATCCCTTCATTTCTTCTTGAATATGATGTAGTACAAGTGAATTCTCCAAGAGTTTTCTTACAAGTATTGAAATTTCCTATAAAACTACAAAGAAAACTAGTAAACTAACTACTTTGGGAGTGCTCCTCCCTTCAAGACTTGTTCTAAATGTCTTGCAAGAGCTCCCTATTTATAGACAAATTCAGCCTAATCATCTCACCAACTTGCATGGCAAATTGCATGACAAGTTGTCTTTAAATCACAAAAGATTTCCCTTAAATTTTGCAATGTTTCCTTAGGTGGTGCAGGTGCAAAGAATCTTCAAAAAGTCATCAAAAGGGGCTGGAAGATAAGCTGCAAGTTGAAAGTGTCATTTTCTGGCCAACATGCACGATACGCAGATGGCAATACGTGGCTAGTTAGCCGCTTATCTTCAGCCTCGTATTGCTCCCAGAAGAAGTCAAAATCAGCTTTTTCTCAAAACATGAAAGTTGTATCCCTTTGAATTAGATTTCCAAAACCAAAAGAATTAGATCATTTGAGGTTCTGGATACAAAGATATGGCCAAAATACTAAGATGTGGTTGAGAGAGCTTTGTTCTTCAGTAATTTGGATTTTTGGCTATGAACATGTAAGAACTGGATTTCAATTTCTTCATAAGAATTGTAGAGTATTATCATAGATTTAAAATTCCACAAGAATAATCTCAATCCAAAATTTGTAGATCAAGTTATTGCCAAAATACAGAAATGTGTTATTGTTACCAACGCCTAGTTTTTCTCCAATTCTTCACTTCCATTGCTTCTTTGCATTTCTCTTTTGCTTGTTATGCCTCTTGTGACCTTGTGACCTTGTTGTGATGTTGATACTTTAATTTCATGGTGAATTTGTTGATGAGAATTTTCCAAAAGTTGAGCAAAATAATCCTCCAAGTTTGAATATAAAAGTTGTTCTATTGAAATTCTCAATCCAATCATCGTTGAATCCACTAAGAATGAGATAACCTTTACTCCAATTAATCCAAATTATGATTGAATGTATAAAACCTGAAAAATTGTACAAAGATTGTGCATTAAATTTCTCAAAATATAAATTTTGCTTCAAAACTATAAAAATCGAGTAAAAACCCTAATTTTTGAGAAATTCTTCAAATGAAAGAAAAATTATGAAATTGAGTCACTTTTATATTAAAATACTTAAAATGTACTAAAAACACACTAAAAATATATGTAATACTATGCTAAAATAAGTAAAATTATCACTTATCAGAATTCATCTTAATTATTTAAAACACTTTTAAACAATTAAGATCTTATCTTAAAATCAAACTCTTGATTTTTCTAAAACCATTTTGTGACAAATTGTATCAAGAACAAACCATCCATATTTATGAAAATTAAATAAACACAAATCATATAGATATAATTAAAGGTTGTTCTAATACCATTGTAAGGTAATAACGAGAGTAACGCAGTGGAAAATAAAAATTTATTACCTTAACCATGGATCTCTTTGATATAATCTATACGATTAAAGAGTGTTTAGCACAAATACCACAAGCATAGAAGGTTTCTACGCTTCAAAGGGTAAGATCCTATTCGATGAAGGTGTTGTTCTACAATGAAAAGCTCCCCAAGTGTTGAGGCTCCAATGGTATCCATAGGAACACGATCTTTAGGAACCTTTGGCCTCGCCTGCCTTACCTTTTGAGTGCTAGCTCCATTGAACATCATGAGGAACACAAGAACAAGAAACCCTAACTATTAGGAGAGAAGAGCGAGGAGAGAGGGAAAACTACCCTAAGGTGGCGGCACCCTTATAATTTTTCTCTCTCTAAATTTGTGTTGTGTTTCATCCATCTTTCAAGAGTCAAGGCATGGACATATTTATAGATATAGTATCCCAGTTTTTAAGGAAACAAAAGCAATTGGAAACTAAGAAGGTTTAGGAAGCTTACCTTAAGCTAATCCTATTCCTTTAGGAAACTTATTCCAAAAGAAAACCAAATAGCTCCTTAATTCCTTTTAGGAAACTAATTTCCAGCAAGATTTATATATTTATAAATAAATCCTTTAAGTTAATTTATCACATAAATTAACCCCATAAATATCTGATACTTATCTTAACAATAATTTAACTCAAAGATCATGTTCTTATTGTGTGTGACTCATTAGGTTCTATTCACGTGGGTAATAAATAGAAAATATAACTCAATAATTAATTAATTAAGAGTTAGATAAATTAAATACTTTAATCATTAAATGAAATGGGTGAAGTAATCATTGACTTTTCCTCATATTTTGGCTTAAAATCAAATATGGAAGCTAAATCTCTGGCTTTGCTAGAGGGCATTACACTTTCCAAGGAATATCTGTTTAATCAAGTGGAGGTTGAGGTGGACTGTCAGATTCCGGTCAGAATGTTGAAGGAGGAAGCAGGAGTGCTATGGCATATAAAGTCAACTCTTAACAAGATAAAGGCAATTTCTTCAAGTAGTCAATATTGTTTTACTCATATTTTTAGAGAAGCAAATGTGGTTGCAAATTCTTTAGCCATGTCAGCTAGTGAAAATAGAATTAGTAAGCAGTTTGTCCAGGCAGACCTTTCAAAGCATGTATTAGGATTAGTTTTATTAGATAAGCAGCAGATGCCTTACATTCGGAACATGTAATTGTTTATTTTTTTATTCTTCATTCTTATTATCTCTTGTAATAATTGAGGTAAGGTTTTATGCCCCCCTCTTTTTACATTATTATTAATAAAAATTATGAGTGGCGCCCTCCCCCATGTACAAGGTTAGCCAAAAAAAAAAATTAAATACTTTAATTTATCATTAATTCAATAATTAATTAATTCGTACTTATAGATCATGAGTGGCGTCTAACAATGCATCATGACCACCCAAGTAAATAGGAAAGTCATATGGTAGACTACACCTATCAATGACAATGTCACCGTGTAATTAATATTCTTTTACCACACTATATCCCAATTGGTCTAAGAGTGTAGTACACACTCTTTAAATGACTAATTAATGATTTCTTATTCCGAAATATAACTTTTCATAAAAGTATAACCTTGAAATGCTTTCAAGTCATACTTTCACTTTTTCACAAAAGATTCTTTAAGTTATATTTCAACAAGTGGCCAATACGGGATATATTCTCCCATAATAAGGAGTGGTGAATCCTATATTGATTACTCACTATCTTTCTATGCTTTATACTATACTCAATCTCTACCACATGGGATACTCTTTTATGAGCACCGAGCAATAGAGTCAAATTATAGCAATCCACACTCAGGATACTAAGTAATCTCAAGTCTAACGATCACTTAGACCATTGCTATTAAGAGTACAATTCATTGGCACTATGAATAGTGACTCTTGGCGATCAATCCAACGAACTTGTTCTCTAACAAGCATCCATATGCTAGCTTATGTTTCACACACCATAGTTGACAAGATCAATTACTACTTACCATATGTACATGCAAAGTATGTGCTAGTCTTCCCGTATTAATGATGTCCAATCTCATTAATCCTACGACTAGGGATATTTAAAAATATAACTTTATGTGTAATACGCCTCATCATTGTAACTCTTACAATCTCTTATACATAGTTAATATTCTATGAACTTTATCAAATAAACAAGTAATATAAATAGCAAGTATTAAATGATAAAGAAAATACCACATAAATAAGTATAACATGAAATAAGTGCAATATATAATTCCTGAAAATCGACCTGGTTTTAGGGTATATACTAACAGACTCCCACTTGCCCCAAAACCAATCATTTGTAGGTTTTAGGCCGTAAGCATGACTATCATGCCTTTTCTAGGACAAGGCCATCCATGGTGATAGGATTAATGACACTAATATTGTGGGAACTTCCTCTATCTTTTCATCATTTGTACCAAACTTTTCCATAACCTAAAATACAGGTTAGGATCATAGATGAGACTTTATTCCTTAATCATGTGATGGTACAATTGCTTTCATAAAACAATGGAAGGAACTATAGCTATCATGTATTTAGCTTTTGTTGTAGAATATGTTGTAGTATCTATCATAAAACGCTTCTATCTACTACAGTTTAACGCGAACACCAATTCATTTTATGATTTACATATCATCCCTATTGGATTAAAAGCTCGCATTTTTAAATCCACACACTTCTTAAGTGTGATCTCTATTGTTCAAAATAATCTTTAGTGTTTCTTGAGTATTTAAGAGTATTCTTTGACAACCATCTAGTGACACTCACCAGAATTGCTTGTAACACCTAGAGCATAGGAGACATAGGGTCTTGTACATAGGATAGCACACAAAATAGAAGCTATTGCAGAAGTATTTGGAATCTATTTCATGCCTGTAGACACCAAATTTTAACACACCAATCATTTTTCCAACATTTGGGGCATTTTTATATTTTTGGGGTCAAATTCTAATTTTTCAATAATCTTGGGGGGACAAATAGTAATTTTTGTCTCTAAATATTTTTCCATTAGCTTTGGAGATTTTAAATTCATATTTTTACTTTTATATGAATTTGTTAATTTTGTGATTTTTTCGAATTTAATTGATATTCTTTTTATATTTTACCAAGCATAAGGGCAAAATGGTAATTTGCCTTGCGAATACCATTTTAGCTCATTCTAGATCCCAAATTTATTTTTCTAATTCTTTAAGCATGTTTCTAAATTTTCTTGATTCTTTCGGGGACGATTGCTATTTTTTCTGTAAATACTGCATTTAGGGGCAAAATCGTCATTTACAGTTTAAATTCATTTTTTTCAATTTTTGAGTCATAAATGCGTTTCCTAGGGTTTTTATCTTATTTTTAATTTTTGATAATTTTTTGAGGTCAATAGCTATTTTTTTGTGTATATCCATTGTTTAGGGGCAAAATTATCATTTTACAGTTAAAATTCATTTTTCGTCAATTTTTGAGTCATAAATGCATTTCTTAGGGTTTTAAGCTTATTTTTAATTTTTCATAATTTTTTAAGGTCAATAGTTATTTTTCTGTGTACTTTCGTTGTCTAGGGGCAAAATCGTTATTTCATACCCTGAGCGCGTTTTGATCAGTTTTAAGCTCTAACCTATATTTCAAAATCCACTTTGAATTTTTTGGAAAATTTTGGAGATTATTTTCATTTCTTTGTATTAATTTTTAAAATTTTTGGGTTAAAAATATTTTTCTTAAATAAAATTAGAATTATTTTACCGGTGGCATTTTTGTTATTTTGTAGTATTCTTGGTGATCAAGACAACTAGCCCTATAAATACCCCCTTAAATCTGAAAAAAATAAGAGAAAAATTAGAAAAAAAAAACACATCCTTGTCTAAATTATAAAAGATCGAAACACACGTTAATACACCATAAACACACACACATAGTCGTTCCTTTTCAAGAAGGTTACTGTTCATCATCTTCAACCTCAAGATCATATTACTGTTCATCAGGTCATTTTCAAGCATTAAAAAGGTTAGTTCTTATTTTTATTTGATTCACTTTTCTTCTATTTTTCTTGGCAAATCTAATTGATTGTGTTTATTTGTCAGAAATTTTAATCAAATCATTAGATCAGATTGTTTTCTTGTTCATGTTTTCTAGACTGTTATTTTTATTGCTGGGTTTTTCCTTTCGCTTTCTTGAAGATTTGTTTTTTGGGTTTATTCATCTTCTTCACCGTGTCATTCCTTCTCCTTCTCCATCTCTGCTATATTCAACCATCATCTTCCCTCTTCCCAGAACTCCACCAAACCTCCATCGCAACCACTCCAAATGCCATCACAACAACCATAAAACAAACCACCACCCAGAGTTTTTTCCTCCACCGTTTAAATGCCAAAATCACCATCATTTTTTCCTCTATCAGTTGATAACCACCCACTGGACAACCACTTACCAACACCTTCAAGGAACCTACAAGGAAAAACATAAGGAAAAATAGACCAACAATTCCCCAGTTCCATAACCAAAATAACCATTACAACCCCCTAAATCCCCACCTGCAGTCAACAATTTCGTCCCCAAGTTAATGAAACACCAAGTCAACTCCCTCCAGTTTGCCAAGTAATCCCCAAGTCCCCAGTAGTGCATCCACCACCACACCATCCTCACCTCTATCCCTCCACCTGCAATAAGTTCCAAGCCCCAATAACGCAGCACACACAAATTCACAGACAATGGCACGACACACACTCAGATTCAATCGCACATAATCCACAAATTCAATTACATGTGCACATACACAATTGATCACACACAATCAGCCAAAGATAACACACACACAAAAAAAGTCCAACAATAACATCAAGCCAGCCATCAACACCATTAGATCACAAAAAAAAAAAAAAAAAATCAATTCCAAGCCACCACCACCATTCATCTCTACCTGGACCTAATACCAACCACCACAACACCTCCCATCCACCTCCCATCAGTCCCAAGTTCAGACCCAATGCACCAGTTTCCACCAAAACAGAGACCAGACCTCGCCCCAAACTACCAACGCAATCGGCCACACACAGGCATATACAAGATCAGTAAGGCACACACAACCAAATATCACAAAGTGCAGCCACCAAATCCCCTCAATCAACCTCTCGCCACTGAAATTTCCAATTGCTTCAACACCACAGCCTACCACAATCACGCCAATACATGCAGGAAAAATAGTTCAATTGCCACCCACAGCCAGTCCCAATTTGAGTCGCCACCCTTTTTAACCACCAACAACCTAACTCTCTCTACTAAAACAAGCCCAATCACCCCCAAATCATCAAGTTGACGTTACTACATCACCATTAACCACACAGCAAGACCTTCCCCTATAGCCAGAGCCATTTCCCAAGCCCAAATCCATCGCGCCATCTGAAGAGAAGGAGAGAACAATCAGGGAAAAGGAAAGAAAGAAAAATAGAGAAACAGAAGAGGGGTTAGCTAGAGAAAAAGGGGAGAGACCAGAAAACTAAAAGAAAGATAGCGGAGAAGAGGGATAGGAGGACGCAAGCTCGTGAGAGAAACAGAAGGGAGAAGGAAACAGCGAGAGTGAGAGGGAAAGAGAAGAAAAAACAGAAGAGAGAAAGAAAGAAATTACAAGAAAGAAGAAAGTGGAAAAACGGGATAAATAAAAGGGGATTATTCGGTTCAAGAGAAGAATTGAGAGAGAGAGAGAAATCGGAGAGAAAGGTAGAGAGAAAGAGAGTGAGGAGCAAGCAGAGACAAAAGGAGACAGTGAGAGACAGAGAGAACTAAAAACTAGAGAGAGAGAGAGAGAGGAAGACATGAAGGAGTAGAGAGAGAGCAGAGAGAGGAGTTAGGAATCTGGACAAGAAGAGAGAAAAGAAGTGAAACATAGAAGAAAAATCTGGATGAAAAGGGGAAAAGAACGAGAAGGAGAGAAAATAGGAACGAGGGGAATTTTCTTTTTTTAGACGATTTGGGGTGTTAGGGTAGACTTTGATTTTTCCTTTTTCATGTTGATTGTTTCTTTTAGTATTTTTGTTAAATTCAGTTAGTGTTATTTAATCATTTTTCATTTGTTCTTAATCAAAGTTAGTTTGTTTTTTTTTTTGTTGAAAAATTATTTCAGTTAGTCAAATTAGTTTGGATTAATTAACTTGGTTTTTACTTTTCAACTTAGTATTTTACTTTTGGTTGTATTATTACAAAGTGTATATTTATGTCTTGCCCCCTTAGGATCTGTTTTGTCACTATGTCATGGAACATTTTTAATTTATACATTTAAGTCCCTTGTGTTTATGGATTGACTCCATTAGATTTTATTTTCTTTCAATTAATTCCCTATTAATTGCAATAAAGTCTTAATGGTTGCTTGAGTTTACATTTTTATGCCTCTTATTTGTCGGAGTTATGTTTTGCTCTCCCATTTACTTAGTTTTAATTTATAATTGTGTCCGATGTGCTCCGATATGATTTTTATGCAATTTCTTTAAGAGTTTCTTATTTTACATGTTAGTTGTGTATTTAGTTACTTTATCCTATTTAATTTTGAATTTTTTTATTTTGGCAAAAAATGTAATATTCTTGTATTTAGCTAGTTGATGTAATAATCAGATTATTTTTCTCATATTTTTACAAAATTTTGTATTTTAGATAGCAAGTGTAATAGATAGATCATTTTTATTTTTCCCCCTTTAAATTTGTAACTTAATTCTCCAGTGTAATAGTTAGGACTTATTTATTTTTGTGTGCTTATATGTTTTATCGCTTTCCTTAGGGTTTTGCATCTAGATATCATGCTTACATGTTATGTGCTCCTATGTGATCTTATATGGCTTTTTATGTTTATTTGCTTTCGATTTATGTTTTACTATTATAATTCATGTTTTATTAGTTTTGTTATTTCGTTACCACACTAGTCCAATGCTAGTTGTGGCTTTTTCTCATTTCCTCACTAGTCCAACGGTAGTGGGGATCCCTAGAAAGGGCTAGTCCAATGCTAGACCCTTAGGGCATTTTAGTGTTAGGTGCACTCGTGTGCATTTTACATCCCACTTCACACATTTTAGTTTTTGTTCCATTTTGCATGATTTTTATTATTGTTACTATTATTTATTTATTTTTGACATATCTTCAAACGCATGACATCTAGGTTGCATCTCACTTAGAATTAGGTCATTTTTGTGTGATTCGACTAGAAATAGTCACCTACTCACGTGGGAAGCGATGGTGTACAAGCCGTTCCCCCCTCCGTGAGTAGAAACATTCAGTCACGAGTTATTAGTCCCCCATACCCATCATGTTGCAAACCCACCTTCTTTTTTCACTTACTATATATTATTATTTTCTTTTTTTTTTTGCATCGCATTTTTGCATAGACACTCGTGACTCCCTCGAGGTCTCGATTCGGGTTTCGCAATTAATGCGATAACTCCGACCAAGCCTCGACGGAACATGCCGACCCTCCCGATACTCACATTTAGACTAAGGATTTGCATTCATTTAGATACATCCGAATGCGATAGAACTTAGGGTTAATTTAGAAAATTTTGATTAAACCTCACAACTAGCCTTGACTAGGTAGAAAAGGTGCCTTCGGCGTAAGCCTTTGCCTTCCCTTTCTTCAAATGTGATTCTCGAACCTTTTTCTCTTATTTTTTGTAGACCAGAGTCGGAAAAGGGTTTTAAATGATTTTTATAAAATTTTACTTTTGTTTTGTTGGACGAATTTTTCAGGTGACTTGGTACACCCTAACTCAGTACCAAGTGGCAACTCCATTTTTTTAAAATAAAATCCTTTTTTCAAAAATCAGTTGGCCAAAACTGTTGCATTTTTAGTCTCGGCCTCACTTTCTTTTAAAATACCAATTTTTCAAAAAAACGCATTTTTTACTAAAACTCGATTTTTATCACACACGCACGGTTTTTCCAAAACTCTACCTTTTCGAAATGGGCCACCGGATCAGACTACCTTTTTGGGGCACGACAGTCTCAAACCGACTAGCACTGTACCTTTTACGATTTTCGGATGTGATAGAATTTTGGCGACTCCACTGGGGATCACTAGTGAGTCCGAGCACTAGACTTAATCACTTTTTTCTTATTTAACCCTTCTATTCTACCGCGTTTGGATGTTAGGATTGCATTTTTATTTTTAGGTTTTTAAGGTTTGTTTTTGCATTTTACACACTTCGTCTTTCGTCTATGTGATGTATGGTTTAATTATCTTTGTTATTCGACCGCGCTTGCATTTTGGGAGGGGGTCAGTCATCCTTAGAGCCCACGCTTTATTACATTCCCTCTTCTCATAAGGAGCACTCCGATAAGTAATAAACTTACCAATATTATTATATATATTATTATACATTTTAGATGATATTTTAAGTATAATTATAGTATTTTTGGTTACAAATGACTCATTTTTTAACAATTCACGAGAATTAGAGTTTTTACCGGAATTAGGATTTTTGAGGCAAAATTTTTATTTTAGCAAATCAATGCACAATTCTTGTGTATAATTGCAGGTTCATCATACTAAAACTTATTCTGGATCAATTGGAGTCAAGGAAAAACAAATTCAATGGTGATTCAAAGAGTTAAAGTTGATTGAACACACTTGAAGGAACAATTGTGCAAAATAATGGAAAAATCTAATTCTTCACCAAAATGCTTGGAAATACGTGGAAAATGCCTGCACACATCAGGTCCAATTCAGCAAAAATAAAAAAATCAAGTAGGGGCCACAGGATGTGATTCGCAGATGGGATACACGGATGATCATCTGCGTATCGCAATAACGACTGGACTTTCTAGGGCATCGACTTGCATCCTCCTTCACCTGGTTTTTGCAGACATTTTCAAATGAAGATAGGGTTCTGCAAGTGGGAGAATACATTGGAAGCATAAATGAAAACTTTTGTGCCCATTTGGAATTCCCAAGCAAATATTCATCATTTCCATGCATTAATGATTTATGCAAGTTGGAAAATGACTTGAGGAACATTTGTCTATAAATAGAAGTTATTTGTAAAGTATTTGAAAAGAAATTTTAGAATAGAAAGTTGATATAATCTTAAATTTTATACTTAGTTTGGTAGAGAATTAGTAGAATTCTCTCAATCCTTCAATAGAGTGGTGAGGAACATTGTAAGAGACTTTTGTAGTGCAATCTTTCAAAGGTGAATAAAGAAGAGGACTCATTCTCATATTGGTTGAGCAATTCTCAAACTCTATCTCTTTTACTTTCAATAGTTGCCATGAATTCTATCTTTGAAGTTGAACTTTTAGTTGTTTCATTAACCATGTTGAACTAAAGGTTTCATCTAGACCATAGATGAAGCTAATGAATCAACAAACATGATTTAACTTATTGTACTTACTAAGCTTGCATTTGTTTATTTGCTTGTTCAAGTTTTAACACTTGTTTTTGCTTGGCCAACTTCAACAAGTCATTTAGTTGCTACTTGATATTGAGAGATGCATGTAACAATGGAAAATGAACAAGTAATGCTTAAGACTTTCATATGAGAATAATGGAGGCTTAAGTGAATTACTACAATTCATAATTTCATAAGGTTTCATCATGAGAATAGTTGAAATCTTGTCCTTTCATAGAGAAATCTAGTTACTGACACATATAGAATTGGATTCTAAACAAAGCAAGATAACACTTAGTAGGTCATTCATGCTTGGTTCATTAGTGGAATCTATATTCTAGACTTCTTAGCTTGAATTCTACAAAAGTTCTCAATCATATATCTACTCTATTGAAGGGATCCCACATAAATGTTATTTTCATTTGTGTTTATATAATAAAAGTTAGTGACAAAGCTCTAGTAATTGCACATATTTGATTCCTCATGGGATTCGATACCTAATACTCCAAATACTACAACCGACCCATGCACTTGCAGAATAAGTTGGGAGGTTAGGTTTTTATTACTTGATTTGTGTGTTTTTGTTCATAACTGTTATACCTAATCTACACATTGAAGGTATGAGATTATGTTTGGTAGGGATTTGGAGTAAATAGTGTCAAGATATTGTTTTGATAAAATATGGTCAAAATTTTGCAAAATTTGCTTCTTTAACATGTTTGCATGCCATAAACTTGTTAAATTCCTTTACCTATTGAAATAATTTATGCAACTTTGCTTGAATATGTTCTACAAGAATATGAGAAATAGTCATTATATGTTTAGAAGTTTTATTTTTAAGAAAATATATCTTGTAAAGTGGTTGTAATTATGTCTTGATTTGGCATATTTGATTTTAAATTTCTTTTTCTTTACTTGATTTTACACTATTAAGTGGTAGATATGGACAAGAAGTATACTTATGCTTTATTACCTAATAATTTGAATAAAGGGACAATTATGTTATAAAGTTAAGTTGATGAATGTATATATCTTTCTACTCCATTGATTCTTATGCTAAGTAACCGGGAATCTTCATTTAAAAATGTCGATTTTCACATCAAACGGCATTTGAATTAAGAGTATGCACAGCAAGTTTGATTGAAAGTGCATTGTTGAGTAATAAGGGATCTTCATCACAAATGTTAAATCTTTTATCAAAAGACAATTTCACTTCTCAAACTAAGGGTCTAATTGTAGTTAAAATGATAAAAGTGTTGAGTAACTAGAGATTTTTATTTAAAAATGACAACCTTCGTGCCAAAAGACACTTAATAAATTTTATATGTCCCTCTTGTGTATAATTGAAATGTACATGATTGTCCATATTGAATACTTAGTACATGAAATTTTGTAAGGCCAAGAAATTTGGTGGAATAAGTTTTAATCTTGATATAATTACTTCCCTTTTACTTGGTATAATGAGTATTGGGAACTTAACAAGGAATTTCATAATGCCTATTTGCTTTATCTTGTGGAATTGCATTCAACAATGTAGCGTTTATTATTTCAAAACCTTGAATCATTATTTGATCTCTTGATTTTCAAATTACTTGAGGACAAGCAATGATTCAAGTGTGAGGGAGTTTGATAAGTAATATACTTACCAATATTATTATATATATTATTATATGTTTTAGATGATATTTTAAGTATGATTATAGTATTTTTGGTTACGAATGACTCATTTTTCAACAATTCATGAGAATTAGGGTTTTTACCGAAATTAGGGTTTTTGAGGTGAAATTTTTATTTGAGCAAATTAATGCACAATGCTTGTGTATAATTGCAGGTTCATCATACTAAAACTTATTTTGGATCAATTGGAGTCAAGGAAAAACAAATTCAATGGTAATTCAAAGAGTTAAAGTTGATTGAACAAACTTGAAGGAACAATCGTGCAAAATAATGAAAAAATCTAATTTTTCACCAAAATGCTTGAAAATTGATAAGTGCTAAAGTGAACTAGTTTTTTTAGGTTAGGTTTTTAGGGTTTTCCATGAGTTTTTCTCTATTTCTTAGCTATTTCTTCTCTTTTATGATTTTAATGTCAAATTGTGTAAATGCATGATTTAAAAGTGTTTTTACACCATTTTGTAGGGTTTTGATAGCTTCAACTCGATTTCAATTGATTGGAGTGCAATGAAGAAATAGGCGAAGAAGAATTGGAATGGAAACAGTTTGGCAGCTTGGACATATTTCAGTGTTTTGGTCATATCTAGAGCTAGAGACATTGGATTGGGATGAATCTTGAAGTATTTTGAAGCTAAGACAATTTTCTACAATTCATACGAAGACATCAAAGTCCAGTTCTCACGTTTCAATGGCCAAAATCCCAAGTTACTGAAGCACATTTGCACTGCAAGGCTGTTCCGACCAGTTCTTAGTATTTTGAGTATATCTCTGGCTACAAAGCTCTAAATGACATGATTTTTGATGTTTTGGAAAGCTATCTCAAGGGGCTACAACTTTTGTGTTTTAAGGAAAAGCTAATTCGGCTGCCTTTGAGGCCAAATCTGACGTAGACAAACCGCGTGACAACCCGCGCGCGAGTTGTGCTGCGGTTTCCATTCAGAAGTTAAGTGAACAACCCGCGCGACAACCCGCGCGCGGTTTATGCCGCGGTTTCTTCACAGAATCTGCAGCGTATTTAGCAGCTAAACTGGCCATTTGACGAGGGGGAGAACCCTAACTCTGGAGAAAACACACACACGCCGCAGACACCTCAAAAACACACATTTGGCACATCTAGAGTGATGTAGGGAGGAGAAAGCAAGAGTAGAGGGACAACTCAAGGGCTTCAATGGTGAAAGCAAGAAGATTTTATCAAGATGCAAGGGAGGATTCAAGAGGGCTGCATGAGAATGAGCTTTCTCTTTCTTTCTTGTCTTTTGTTAATTTTATTCTTGTAATTATGAATTGAGTTTATGATTTAGATGGGATGAACCCTAGATTCTTATGTCTATGATTTTATTCTTGATTTAATGAAAGACCCACTTTGTTCTTAGATTTATTCATGAGTTTATTTGTGTTTTGGATTGGGATTTGCATGCATCCTTCAATTCAAGTATTGATTTTGTATGGGTATATCGAGAGATTGCACATATGATTAGATCACTTCATGAATAGAGAGAACTTGAATGAATTGCTAGAGATAGGATTACATGAGTTCTTCCTAAGTTGAGTTTTAGGATTAAAGCTCAACTACAAATAGAGTCCATTGATTAGAAATTGCATCTTTTAGGGGTTTTAATTGAGAAGAGATTCCAATTAATCAACCGAGAAGGTAGGAATTGGTTCACTTGAGAAAGGATATAATTCACATTAGGGATTCTAGGGTCTAAGCAATTGGGTTAATCATTAATCAAGTTAGAGTCTTGGCATGTTGGTTTAGGGGAATTCTTCATCTAAATTCACCTCTACTTTTGTCCATTCTCTCTACTGAATTCTATATTGTCATTTAGTTAGATAATTAGTTTTAGCTAATTTGTATTTTCATTTAATTCGTCATTCACTTTGTGAGGTTAGATAATAGAAAGAAGGTTAGTACTAGTACTCACATAGTCCCTGAGGGATCGACACTCGGTACTCCTGTACACTATACTACTGGAAACGATAGGTGCACTTGCCTAAGTATCCATAGTATAGCGAAAGGGATATCAAGTTTTTGGCGCCGTTGCCGGGGACTAGGATATTAGGAAAGCTATATTTTTATTACTCTAACCATTTTGTTTCTCTTTATGCTTATTCTAGTTATTTTGTTTAATATTTGTTACTTAACTTTTATTTGATTTTTCTTTGTAGTCGGCATTTTTTGGGATCTCGTTTTGCGACTTTACTTGAAGATGGCTGAGTACTATTACAATTGGGCCAATGAACAAGGTAACAACATGGAGTCTACAGGTATGGATAAATTAAGTGCTCTTGAGAGGCTAATAGATGATATTGTTCATAAAAATAATGAAAAATTTGGAAATGGTTTTTCTTTTTCCCAAGCTAGTGTTGTTACTTGTACTTTTTGTGGAGAAAACCGTTGCTCTTATGAGTGTTTTTACAGTAGACAAGTACATTGTGATAACACTAACAACTATCCATCTCTTTATGACCCCTATCCCAATACTTGTAACTCGGGGTGGTGGGATCATTCATCTTTTGGATGGGAGGAACAAGGGAACCCACAAAATCATGCTTGGGAATTAGCCCATGAGAGAGTAGAAGAGTATATGTTTGAATCGTATCCTTCCCCTGTAGAGTCTAACCCTGATTTAGAATTGGCAGTTGTGAATTTTATGAAAGCATCGAATGATAGGATGGATAAAATAGAGGCTGAAGTTGAGAAAACGGGAGAAAAACTTGTTGCTATCACCAAGGCTATTGAGAGTCTCGTAGGACAAATCACTGAAGCTATGAACACTAGGCATCCATATGAGATACTGAGTGACATTGAATTTAATCCTAGTGGACAAGTAGAAGTGATTCATAATGATTATGGTGATCAATTGAGTGCACCTCCGATAGTGATTAAAAGGGAAGAACATGAGTGTGTTGAAGTAGTAAAAGAGAGTGAGGTAGTGGTTGTAAGTGAGGATGAGATACTTAGTGAAACATTTGAAATGGGAACATCTTCACTTTCAATTGCTCTCTCCATTCCACAGGAAGCACCTCATGTGTATAATTTTAAGCCTTTATACATAAATCTTCTTTGTGGTACTAACATTTTACAGGTTCCTTCTTGCTATGGAGTTCTTGATAGTAACATTGCATGTAAGAGGAAACTAGAGGAATATGAGAGCAAGCACACAATGGAAGAATGCCATTCTATCATTGTTGCTATTCCATCACCGAAGCTGAAAAGTGATGAGTTGCAAAGGGCTAAAAAAGATAAATATCCAACGACTGAGATCCAACGGCCTAGAAGGAAGAAGGAGTGGGCCAAAGACATCTTTCATCAAGGGGTTACGTGATACCACTTGATGGCGTCGAGCTAACGACGTTAAACAAGCGCTTGTTGGGAGGCAACCCAACATTTATTTCATTATTTTATTTTATTTTTAGTTATTTTTATGTTTATGTAGAATACTTTGGCACGTATAAATAACTTGGATGATGTAATATTTTTGTACCTATGATGCAGCTGCAGTAATTCGTTCATTTCTGGATCTCTTACCTGTAGCTGTATCGTCCGTTGAGTGGTTCCACTACGTAAGGGGAGTATTAGTTCTTATTTTTATATCTTAATTTTTCCTTCTTTTCCCTTTCTTTCTCACACATTGGGGACAATGTGTGGATTAAGTGTGGGGGGGGGAGGTTAAATTGTATCGTGGTGGTGCTACTTGTTGGATAATATTTGGAAAAATTTATTGTTGGATTGGTTTGTATTGTTGAATTTTGTGTTAATGGGGGTTGGCCCTATTTTAGGGGAAACTCTATCAAATTTTTTTCAGAAATTGTCCAACTTATTTGAGTTATTAATGTTTTATCTTAAGTTTTATGGAGTACTACTATATTCAAGTTGTTAGTTATCAATTTTCCCTTCCCAAGTAGAGTAATTATGTACATTTTTTAGGATCGTCTTCTTAATTGACTAAGTGATATGATTGTGTGATTTTGAAGGTTTATTTTGAAGAAAGTATATTAGGTAAAGTAGATTGAATTATGCTTAAATTTTTTGTGAGTTTAGTGAAGTTTTTCTGCTTTATTTGTTTTTCTTCATGAGTTAAGTAGTGAATATAGTTTATAAGTATGGCTTGTGCCTATGATTGGTAATGTGTTAGGGAAAAGGGACTAAATGAGTTGAAAAAAAAATTGAGAAAAAAAAATAAGAGGAAGAAAAAAAAAAGAAAAAAAAAACAGAGAATAATTGAGCTTAGGTTCTACTCCGCTAGTTTTAGTACTGAGTAACCGGGGGTCTTCATCTGGTCAATGTCGACTTTCGCGTAAAAAGGTGCTAGAATTATGAGTATGCATAGCAGCTTAGACAAATGAAGTGTTGAGTAACCGGGGATCTTCATCTGACCAATGTCGATCTTCGCGTAAAAAGGCAACTTCATGTTCTAAGTAAAGGCTAAGCTTAAGAAGAAAAAAAAGTCCCTAGTTGTGAAAAATGAATGGATCATGGGCGTATAGTTGTACTTGTTAGCTATACGATCTGTTTACTTATGAGTTTCGAATATAGTAGAAAAATGGAACTGAACTTGTTTAATTGACGTATAATTCTTTCTGCTTTGCTTAATATGATGAGTATTTAAAATAAGATGGATGTTTGCATAATTGTGTTCCACGGTTGTTGAGAAGTTGTTCTTGAAGATGTACGTTTTGCTTTTACTTTTGTTAAGTCATTGTTTGAGATTTGTATGGTTCATTGCTTGAGGACAAGCAATGGCTTAAGTGTGGGGGAATTGATAAGTGCTAAAGTGAACTAGTTTTTTTAGGTTAGGTTTTTAGGGTTTTCCATGAGTTTTTCTCTATTTCTTAGCTATTTCTTCTCTTTTATGATTTTAATGTCAAATTGTGTAAATGCATGATTTAAAAGTGTTTTTACACCATTTTGTAGGGTTTTGATAGCTTCAACTCGATTTCAATTGATTGGAGTGCAATGAAGAAATAGGCGAAGAAGAATTGGAATGGAAACAGTTTGGCAGCTTGGACATATTTCAGTGTTTTGGTCATATCTAGAGCTAGAGACATTGGATTGGGATGAATCTTGAAGTATTTTGAAGCTAAGACAATTTTCTACAATTCATACGAAGACATCAAAGTCCAGTTCTCACGTTTCAATGGTCAAAATCCCAAGTTACTGAAGCACATTTGCACTGCAAGGCTGTTCCGACCAGTTCTTAGTATTTTGAGTATATCTCTGGCTACAAAGCTCTAAATGACATGATTTTTGATGTTTTGGAAAGCTATCTCAAGGGGCTACAACTTTTGTGTTTTAAGGAAAAGCTAATTCGGCTGCCTTTGAGGCCAAATCTGACGTAGACAAACCGCGTGACAACCCGCGCGCGATTTGTGCTGCGGTTTCCATTCAGAAATTAAGTGAACAAACCGCGCGACAACCCGCGCGCGGTTTATGCCGCGGTTTCTTCACAGAATCTGCAGCGTATTTAGCAGCTAAACTGGCCATTTGACGAGGGGAGAGAACCCTAACTCTGGAGAAAACACACACACGCCGCAGACACCTCAAAAACACATATTTGGCACATCTAGAGTGATGTAGGGAGGAGAAAGCAAGAGTAGAGGGACAACTCAAGGGCTTCAATGGTGAAAGCAAGAAGATTTTATCAAGATGCAAGGGAGGATTCAAGAGGGCTGCATGAGAATGAGCTTTCTCTTTCTTTCTTGTCTTTTGTTAATTTTATTCTTGTAATTATGAATTGAGTTGTTTATGATTTAGATGGGATGAACCCTAGATTCTTATGTCTATGATTTTATTCTTGATTTAATGAAAGACCCACTTTGTTCTTAGATTTATTCATGAGTTTATTTGTGTTTTGGATTGGGATTTGCATGCATCCTTCAATTCAAGTGTTGATTTTGTATGGGTATATCGAGAGATTGCACATATGATTAGATCACTTCATGAATAGAGAGAACTTGAATGAATTGCTAGAGATAGGATTACATGAGTTCTTCCTAAGTTGAGTTTTAGGATTAAAGCTCAACCACAAATAGAGTCCATTGATTAGAAATTGCATCTTTTAGGGGTTTTAATTGAGAAGAGATTCCAATTAATCAACCGAGAAGGTAGGAATTGTTTCACTTGAGAAAGGATATAATTCACATTAGGGATTCTAGGGTCTAAGCAATTGGGTTAATCATTAATCAAGTTAGAGTCTTGGCATGTTGGTTTAGGGGAATTCTTCATCTAAATTCACCTCTACTTTTGTCCATTCTCTCTACTGAATTCTATATTGTCATTTAGTTAGATAATTAGTTTTAGCTAATTTGTATTTTCATTTAATTCGTCATTCACTTTGTGAGGTTAGATAATAGAAAGAAGGTTAGTACTAGTACTCACATAGTCCCTGTGGGATACGACACTCGGTACTCCTGTACACTGTACTACTGGAAACGATAGGTGCACTTGCCTAAGTATCCATAGTATAGCGAAAGGGATATCAAAAATACGTAGAAAATACCTGCACACATTAGGTCCAATTCAAAAAAAATTAGAAAATCAAGTAGGGGCCACAGGATGTGATCTGCGGATGGGATACGCGGATGATCATCTGCGTATCGCAATAACGGCTAGACTTTCTAGGGCATCAACTTGCATCCTCCTCCAGCTGGTTTTTGCAAACATTTTTAAATGAAGATAGGGTTCTGCAAGTGGGAGAATACATTGGAAGCATAAATGAAGATTTTTGTGCCCATTTGGAATCCCCAAGCAAATCTTTATCATTTCCATTGATTTTTTTGTGTCAAAGATATTTTTTTAGAATAAAATTATAATTTTATTACTAGTGGTATTTTAGTAATTTTGAGATATTCTTGGAGGCCAAGACTACTTGGTTCTATAAATACCCCCATTAAAAAATAAAAAGGGACACTTAATTAGAAAAATACTAGATACACTCTTCAACTCTTGCACACATTTCACACTTTTTCACACATTAAAATCCTACACACACAATAACACATACTTTTTTCACCTACGAAAATCAAACACACACATTTACACACACTTTTTTCACCTACTAAAATCAAGCACACACACTAACACACTACTTTTACACACATTAAGACCAAGGAAAGATAAAACCAAGAACACACAAGATCTTCAACTTGCTTTAAGCTATTCAAAACCCATCAAGTAAGGTAAATACCCTCAACTTTTGTTCATTTATTTGCATCTTGTGTTGATTAATACAAAAATATGATGTTTGTTTCTTTAAAGAAATGATTTTCTTTTATTTTTGGGTCATGTTCTTGCTATTTTTTCATTTGTTCATAATAGTCTCTTCTTTAGTTTTTTTTTCTTTTTCTTTGGTTCTTGATTCTCTTTTATACCACCGATTTGTGGATTTTTGTTTTCCTGGGTTGGGATTTTTCTTCTTTTGGCTCATCTTCTCTTCCCTTCACCGTTCTCTCTCTTCCCTCTACACCACTGTAACTCCACCTCTCACCACCAGAAGACCACCATAAATTTTAGCTCCACCAGTTTCTCCACCACAAACTCCAGTTAAGTCTCCTCCATTTCCACCACTCTACCACCATTGAACCTTCACCATAAACCACTAGTTCTCTCTAATCCTCACCGGTCAAACCACCTCCCTCTTCCCTCAACCACCTGACTTTCTCCATTACTCTATCCCAAAGCACAACCACAGCCATCAGCCCCCCTAGACTGCTATCAATATCCCAACTAAACTCAAGCCTCCATCACCAAATAATCATGCCATGCCACTCTTCCAAAATCAGGTTCCACCAAAACCACCAACACAACCATATAACCACCACCAGACACTCATTAGAACAGCCACATCTCACAACATGCAAGGAAAACAAAAACAAGTCCTACAAACTAGTAGCCCAGCTAATCCAAAATCAACAATCACATGCACAACCGCCTAGGCCATCAATTAGCCTTCAATCTCCATCAACGACTGCCATTGATAAACCTGCTAAAAAAAAAAGACCGAGCAACCCAATTGCCTACATCCCACAAACCCAACGAACCGTCTCAACCATCTGCAATCCCAAGTCCAGTCCTCTTCCTCCACCACTGCACAAAAAACACAACCAAATTCACCAAACCCCGGTCAAAAATCATAGCAAAGTTAACCTCAAATCACAGCCAAATCAGCCTCAAAAATCGCACAAGAAGAGCCATGAAACAACTGCAAAAATAGCTCACACTAGTCTCAAATCACACCCCCTGCCACCAGAAAAGCCACCTGCAAAACAGCCAAGGACAATTACCATAACCCAATCAATTCCAATCATCAACTTCCTTTCCAATCATCCCAAATACCAAAAGCCCAAACCAGTCAATTCCTGTCCAGTCCACCTTAACCACCGAGAACAACTGTTTGCAACCAAATCACCACCACTATAAAGCCAATCGCCCAAAGCCATGCCTAAACCTTCAAATGCTAGAAACATCACTGCAACAAAACAAATGCAAAAATCAACCGCCGGACCTCCACCAGCAAGCCACCCAAAATTGCCCCAGTTAGCACTCAAACACCACCCCTACCACTACCACAACCTTCCCACAACTTGCCAATCGCACCCCTTTTACCAATAACTTCTAGCAACCACACCATCAACCCCTGCCACTAGAACTTCATAAACCACCATCTCCCCTTCGTCAAGGCCCCCTGTACAGAAAACAAAGAGAGCATAGAGAAATTTGGATTTTGGTAAAGTGGAGGATAGAGAAAACAGAGCTGGAGTGACAAGAAAAAAAAGGAAAGAAACACAGATGTAGAAGTAGCTAGAGAAACGGACAAAAGAAAGCAGAGAGAGAGAGAGAGAGAGTAATCAGTTAGAGAAAACAGAAAGAAAGAAAAGAGATTATAGGGAAAGAGAGAAGCAGTAAGAGGGTCGGAGAAGAACAAGAAGGGGAGAGAGAGAGAGAGAGAAAGAGAGAGAGAGAGAGAGAGAGAGAGAGAGTGAGAGAATGAAATTAATTGATTTTGAGGAAATTGAAGTCTGGTGAGGGAGAAAGAACCGAATAGAAATTTTAGGTACGGGGTGGGTTTTTGTGTTTTAATTTTGTTTAGTTAGTTTTCTTTAATTTAGTTAATTTGCTGAATTAGTTTAATTAGGTTATTTTAGTTGGTTTAGTTAATTATTTTAGTTAATTAGTTCAGTTAACTAAATTAATCTGGACACTTAACTTATTTATTAAATTCAGTTAGTGTTTTTAGTTATTTTATTAGTGCATAATTATTTATGTTTTAGTCCCTGAAGTCTTAGGTAGGGTTGTTGTGTTATTTGCACACTTTCAATTTATGCATTTTAGTCCCTGTTTATTATAAATTAGCCCCCTAAGCTTTATTCCTTTCAGTTGTGTTTTGAATTAATTGCAAATTGCCCCACTCTCGCTCAAATTCACTGCTTTACCCCCCATTTCACTAGAATTACATTATTACCCCCATGCTTGCTTGAATTTACAACCAGGACTCTAGGCTTTTCTTTGAATTCCATTTCTATTCCTTAGATTTACGTGAATTTTTTTATTTTCACCCCTTAATTCTTATATAATTTCATTTTTAGTCCCCTTAGTTGCTAGACTTTACATGTTTACCCCAATTTGTCCAATATTTCATATTTTATGCTTCATTGCTTTATATTGAGATACCTTGACTTGTGTGTTCATTTTCTTAAGTATTGGTATTGGGTCTTCAAAGAGGTATCCCTATTCCTCGTTGATTTTTCTCTTATGTCCTCCAATGTGCCCTTATGTGATTTATTATGCATTTTCTTCACATGTTTCGTATTTTATATGCTTTTTGCATGTTTATTTACTTTATGTTATTTAATTTTGAATTTTATTATTTTGACAAAAATGTAATATTTTTGTATTTAGCTAGTCAATGTAATAATTAGGTTACATCTCTTATATTTTTATCAAAATTTTTGTATTTAGATAGCAAGTGTAATAGATAGGCCGTTTTTACATTTTTCTCCTAAAATTGTAGCTAAATTCTCCCGTGTAATAGTTAGGGCTTATTTGCTTTTGTGTGCTTGTGTGCTTATATGTTTTACCGCTTCCATTAGGATTTTTGCATCTAGAATATCATGTTTACATGTTATGTGTCCCTACGTGCTCTTATATGTCCTTATATGTTTGTTCGCTTTTGATTTATGTTTTTCCTATGTTAATTCATGATTTATCAATTTTGTTATTTCGTCACCACACTAGTCCTATGCTACTTGTGGTTTTCTCGTTTCCCTGCTATTCCACTGCTAGTGGAAATCCCTAAACCCTTAGGTCATTTTAGTACTAGGTGCACTCATGTACATATTACATCATTTCACAAACTATTCTCTTTTTCGTTTTTCATCATTTGCATAATTTGTATGTATGTATATAATCATCATTATTATCTATTTTTTAAGTATTTGATAACGCATGACATTTAGGTTGCATTTTCACTTAGACTTTTAGGATATTTGTGTGATCTGACTAGAAATAGTAGTCTACTTACGTGGGAATCAGTGGATTGACAAGCCGTTCCCACCTCTATGAGTAGAAAGATATCAGTCAAGAATTATTAGTCCCCTGCACCCATTATGATGCATCCCCACTTTTTTCGACCACTTATTATCTATATTACTATTTTTCTTTTCTTTTGGCATTTCATTTTGCATAGACACTCGTGCCTCCCTCTAGGTCTTGACTTAGGTTTCGCAATTAATGCGGTAATCCTGACCAAGCCTCGACGGGACATTTCGACCCTCTCGATACTCACATTTAGATTTAGGATTTGCATTCAGATAGACACATCCAAACACGATAGAATTTAGGGTTAATTTTAGGAAAATTTGATTAAACCTCGCAACTAGCCTCGGCTAGGTGGAAATGGTGCCTTAGGCATGAGCCTTTGCCTTTCCTTTCTTCAAATGTGACTCCTGGACCTTTTTCTCTCCTTTTTTCATAGACCGGAGTCGAACAAGGATTTTGGAATAGTTTTTTCTAAAGTTTTGTTTTTGTTTTGTTAAACAATTTTTCGGGTGACCTGGTACACCCTAATTCCATATCAAGTGGCGACTCCATTTCAAAATAGAACCCTTTTTCAAAATTAGTTGGCCAAAATTGTTGCACTTTTTAGTCCTAGCCTTATTTTATTTTTATCATTTTTTCTAAATAACACTTTTTCAATAAAAACTCGATATTTCTTAGACACACACAGTTTTTTTAAAACATTCTTTTTCAAAAAGGGTCATTGGATCGAACCGCCTTTTCGGGCGCCATAGTCCCAGACCCCACCGTGCTAACATTTTTGGACGCGACAGGAGCAACTTTGTTGTATCATTTGAAACTTGTTCAAAGTAGTTTTGAGGTTAAAAACATGCAAAGAATCATTTTGAAGATTTGAGGGAAAGATATTACCTAAACAGCATGTTAGCAACTTTGTTTTACCTTAGAAAATATGTTTGAAATGTTAAATTGATCAAAAACATAAAAAAGAGCAAAGTTGGATTTCAAGTTCATCTTGAAATTCAAAGTTGCAGGTTGAGCAAAGTGGCTACTTTGGTCAATTCTCATTTCTTATGTGTTGATGATTTAGAGGTGTTTGATGCATAAATTCAAAATTTGTTGGCATGTTTACATGATGTGAAGTTGTTTTCCCAAAACTGGAAGTTTATATGGTCAAAATCAGCCCCCAAAGTTGAGAAAAAATCAACCTGGAACTCAAATATTCTACAGAAATTGCAGAACTTCTGGGAGGGATATGTGAGTCATCCGCGAGTCATCCTAACCCGCAGATGCCACCCGCGAATCAAGGCAGAATTTTGACTTCTTTGGTTGTTTGATTGATTCTTGTTTGGGATATTTTGGGACATTGTTTATAAGTTTGTTTAGCAACTTTCAAGGCATGAAACAATTACTTTAACACATTTCAATAGAATGCATATCATGTTTTATTTAATAAATTAATTATGTGATTTGTGCATCAAAGTATGAAATTTTGATGTGGGGCATTTTGACACAAGTTTCTCTTGCTTTTCACTTCATCATAACACATTACATTTGCTCATATAACACTTGCATCAAAATTTCACCCCCTTTAGCTACATTGCAACAACTAAGTGTGGGGGAAATCAAGTATTTCAAAACATGGTATGTTACTTTTTGAGCTTATTTGTGATTAAAACATGCTTTAACATAACTTTTGAGTTTTTCTAAGCTTTGAAACAAGGTTAGTGAGCAAGAATGGATCATTTGAGAAACATGGTGAAGCATGGCAAAAGGAACTCAACAAAGGCCAAGGACTTCAAGAACAACAACAATCAATTTGTGAATTCACTAATCAAACAAGGGGAGTCTTCTTGTTCCATTTTATTTCTTATTTTTCCTTATTCACATTAGGGACAATGTTTCATTTTAAGTGTGGGGGAAAGGTAAAGGAATTTTTTTTTGACAAATACCCTGTACACAGGAGGAGGCGCCATCCTCAAATTTTATTAATTTTATTCAAAAAGCTCATAAAAATGAGGAGGACGTGGACCTTACCTCAGAGATTACATGATAAAACTTTAACTGAAAAAAGAAACTAGGAGTACTACTCCCTTTAGCATTAACACATCCTCATAGACACTAATCCTAACTTATCTAACCGAAAGGCACCTCTAACAAGCTTGGGTGGTTCCTGCCCATTGATGGTAAATTACAACCCTCACGATGAGAAATTGCTACATTAGCAAGAAGATCCGCAACTTGGTTTGCCTCTCTATAGCAATGTCTAAACATCTACCAAATAACTCTCCAAAGCAAAAAGTTGTTGAAGCTCATTGGCAATAGACCATGGATATTGACATAAATGCTGAAGTATTTGCACCAAACCCAAAGAATCACATTCCAACTGTACAGATTCAAATCCCTGCTCAATACACAATTTTACACCCACTCAGTAAAGCCTGAGACTTCTGCCTGCATGCTCGTAGCAAACTCAAAGGATGCCGAAAATGCAAAAATCATATTTCCCTGGTGATCATGTAAAATTCCACCTCCACCAGCCAGCCCCGGATTCCCTTTAGAGCATCCATCTGCTGTTCAATTTAAAACCATCCAATCTAGGCTTCACCCATTTCACCAATTTATATCTACTGATCTTCTTCATAGCTAGCCACTTTCTGATAAAATACCGCCCAAGAATTCACCACAAAATAATGTTGGGGAAACTGTAGGTTAAGGATATCCTATATATCGAGAAAAACTTTGTGACAGATTTCCTCTCGAGATACCATTAACCCCTCCCATAGAGCCTGGTTCGTTGCCTTCCATAAATGCCAACAAATGAGTAAAGCAGTAATTTGATGAACAAATTGAAGAAATTTATTTTTCCATTTAACTAACCACCATCCCATAATTTGCAACCTCATCGAATTAGTTGCAAAATTCATCCCAGCATAACAACCAAAACATTACATACCCATGAAGCAATTTCTTCTGTGCAAAAAATATGAATCCAAGAGCTCTTCACTCGCATTAGAACAACAATAACATTTTGAAGCGCCACATATACCAAATTTCCTCAACACAGAATCCAAAGGAAGTGTATTTTCTAGCAATCTCAAGATAAAAAATGAAATTTCTATAGGAAACTTTGCAGGCAAATGGATTTCCAAACAAAAGAATTATTGCAATGAATTTGCAAAATATCAAATGCTGACTTTGAAGAAAAAATACCTTATTGATTTGGCATCCAAATCATCAAATCAAGCTTAGAGGAAGAAGGCGGGCTCTTGCATGCTATTTCTTGTACGACATTTGATGAAGTCCAACACCGTAGTTTGTCCATGTCCCAATTCCCCTCCACCACAAAATCACTAGTCAGGTGATCCAAAATATTTGTTAATTTAGATGCCAACGACCCCGTGCCCAACTAATTATTAAACCAAAAATTCACATTACCATTTCGTAAGATCCATCCAATATGATTTTCTGCCACACTTCTCACACTCAGCATCTATTGCCAGGCATAGGAGGACTGAGGCATGAGATCAACCATGCAAGGGTGAGCATTCATACAATATTTAGCAAGCATAAATGATGCCCAAAGAAAATCCCCTGACGGAATCTCCACCAAAGTTTTATAGAAAATGTTGAAAAAATATCCATCAAAGCCTGAAATCCTACACCTCCCTCCTCTTGTGCTGCACACAAATCCTTCCATTTAATCCAGTGATATTTCTCCCCATTCTTAGTAGATCCTCATAGAAAATTAGCAAAAATACTTTCAAGGTCCCGAAACACTACCTTCGGAGGAGAAGCTGCTATCATCAAATGAATGGGTATAGAGGCCATAACTGATTTAATTAGCACATTTTTCCTTCCCATAGAGAGCATTCGATTCTTCCAAGTCAAAATTTTTCTCGATACCACATTACATATATCATCAAAAAATTCCTTTTTCCTTCTCCCCACAAAAAGTGGGAAACCCAGGTACTTCAGGAAAATTTTTAAGAGCAAATCCCGTGATTTGTTTGATTTTATTTTTCTTTCCTTGAGGCAGATTAGGATCCACCATAAAACAACTTCTGGAGACATTAATTTTTTGCCTCGAAAAAGACTCATATCGTTGAATAGTCCTCATAATAAACATCAATGACCTCACAGAAGCACTGGAGAACACAATTACATCATCAACATAGCTCAAATGATTTACCTCCCAAGTTCCCCTTGGCAAAGCAAAACCCCTAAAATTTGACTACAAATATAACTGGTTGAGCATTCTAGAAAACACCTCTGCACCAATGATGAACAAGGTAGGGAAAAGGGGATCCCCATGACGAAGACCTCTAGAACCTGTAAAAAAGCCACATGGAGCCCCATTAATCAAAACAGAAAACCAGGGATTTGATATCAACCTCTAGGTCATATCAATCTAGTGCTCACCAAACCCAAATAGCCTCAACACCCTAATCAAATATAGCTAGTTTACCCTGCCATAAGCTTTCATCATATCAAGTTTAAGGGCCACGTTACCACCCCTATTAGGCGTTTTGATCCCTTGCAAAATTTCCTGAGCCAACAAATAATTATCAGAGATTAATCTACCACGAACAAAGCCACTTTGATTTGGTGAAATGATTTTGGGTAAAATGACCCCCAATTTGTTCGCTAGAATGCGAGAAAAGATTTTGTTGAAAAAATTACACAAGCTGATAGGCCGATATTGAGAAAAATTCTTAAGGCTACCCTCTTTAGGCAACAAAACTATAGAAGTTGCCGTCACAGCTTGGGGTAAATTATCTCCATATAAAAAACTCACCACAACCTGAAAAACATCCTTCCCCATGATCTCCCAAGCCAAAGTAAAAAACAAATCAGTATACCCATCTGGACTTGCCATGCTCTCACCATCCATCTCAAAAACAATGTGCTTTACCTCTTCTTTAGATGAGAATGCCTCCATCTTTTCATTCTCCTATGAAGAAACTGAATGGTAACAAAATCCCCTAATCTCATCAAATCCATAGCCACCTGACTAGCAGAAAAGAGATTAGAAAAAAATTGGACTGCCTCTTGTGCAATCTCCTGTTCCCCAGATAACCACACACCATTATGATCTTGAATTCTATGTATATACGCTTTTGTCCTCCGTTGTTTCACCACAGCATGGAAGAATTTAAAATTTTTATCACCAACATCAAGCCATTTGACCCTCGCTTTTTTCTTTTAGAAACTCTCCTCCACTAAAAGTAAAGGAACATGTTTGGTTTGGTTTCAAATAATTATGTCAAGATATTGTTTTGATAAATATGGTCTAAATTTTGCAAAAATTGCCTCCTTATCATACTTTTGTGCCATTAACTTGTTAAATTCCTCTACTTTTTGAAATAATTTATGCAACTATGATTGAATGATTTTTGCAAGTAATGAAGAAATAGTTATTATATGATTAGGAGTTTTATTTTTAAGAAAATATATCTTGTAAAATGGTTGTAATTATGTGTTGATTTGGTATGTTTGATTTTAAATTTCTTTTCTTTACTTAATTTTACATTATTAAGTGGTAGATATGGACAAGAAGTATACTCATGCATTATTTGAATTAAGATACAAGTATTTTATGAGCAAAATAATGAATGTTTGTATCTTTCTACTCCAATGATTCAAATTGCTTAGTAACCGGGAATCTTCACCAACAAATGTCAATTTTCGCGTCAAATGGCAATTGAATTACGTGTATGCATAGCAAGTTTGATTGAAAGTGAATTGTTGAGTAATAAGGGGTTTTCATCACAAAATGTTGATCCTTTCATCAAAAGGCAATTTCACTTCTCAAACCAAGGGCCAAATTCTAAATTGTTGTTAAAATAATCCAAGTGTTGACTAACTGGGGGTTTTCATCTAAAATATCAACCTTTGCATCAAAAGACACTTGCTATTATAATAGTTACCTGACCCCGTTAGTCAATGTAATAGTTAGATTATTTTTAGCAAGAATTGTGTAATTAGATAGAAAGTGTAATAGATAGAGCATTTTTAATTTCCCCCTTTTAATTGTAAATTAAAGCCTCGGTGTAACAGTTAGGGTTTATTGCTTTTGCGTGCTTACGTGCTTATTTATTTTACCGCTTTCATTAGGATTTTACATCTAGATATTATGCCTATGTGCTATGTGCTCCTACTTGATTTTATATGTCTTTATATGTTTAATTTGTCTTTTAATTCACGCTTTACTATTTAATTTATGTTTTATGTTATTCTGTCACCACACTAGTCCAACACTAGTTGTGGCTTTTTCTCATTTTCTCACTAGTCCAATGCTAGTGGAGAATTCCTAGATAGGGCTAGTCCAACACTAGACCCTTAGGACATTTTAGTGTTAGGTGCATTTGTTTGCATTTCGCATCTCATTTCACACATTTTTAGTTTTCTTTCCATTTGGCATGATTTTATTATTACTATTATTATTTATTATTATTATTTTGAAACATTTTTTAAAATGCATAACATCTAGGTTGCATCTCACTTAGAAATTAGGACATTTGTGTGATTTGACTAGAGATAGTCGTCTACTCATGTGGGAAGTAGTAGTGTACAGGCCGTTCCCCTCTCCGTGAGTAAAAACATTCAGTCACGAGTTATAGTTCCCCGTACCCGTCATGTTGCATACCCACCTTCTTTCTTCACTTAATATTTTTATTATTATTTTCTTTTCTTTTAGCTTTTCATTTTGCATAGACACTTGTGACTCCCTCGGGACCTCGACTCCGGTTTCGTAATTAATGCGATAATTCCAACCAAGCCTCGACGGAACATGCCGACCCTCTCGATATTCACATTTAGACTTAGGATTTGCATTCATTTTGATACATCCGAATGCGATAGAATTTAGGGTTAATTTAGAAAAATTTGATTAAACCTCGCAACTAGCCTCGGCTAGGTTGAAAGGGTGCCTTACGCGCAAGCCTTTGCCTTCTCTTTCTTCAAATGTGACTCCCGGACCTTTTTCTCTCGTTTTTCGTAGACTGGAGTCGAAAAAAGGGTTTTAAATGATTTTTGTAAAATTTTTATTTTTGTTTTGTTAAACGATTTTTCGAGTGACTTGGTACACCCTAACTCAATATCAAGTGGCAACTCCATTTTTCAAAATAAAACCTTTTTTCAAAGAATTAGTTGGCCAAAACTGTCGCATTTTTTAGTCCCGGCCTTATTTTCTTTTAAAATACTATTTTTACTAAATAACACTTTTTCACTAAAACACGATTTTTTCTCACACACGCATCTTTTCAAAAAAGGTCTCGTACCAGACCGTCTTTTTAGGACGCGACAGTCAACGACCCGCACTAGCACTTTACCTATGACTTTTTAGGACGCGACAATACTTTAGTGAGAAATTGAGTGGAGCTACATTGAATTATCCAACGCATGACAAAGAGCTTTACGCATTGGTGAGGACTTTGCAATCATGGCAACACTAGTTGTTACCTAGGAAATTCATCATTCATAGTAATCATGAAAGCTTGAAGTTTTTGAAGTCTCAAGGTAAGCTGAATAAGAGACATGCTAAGTGGTTGGAATTTATTAAGACTTTTCCCTATGTTATCAAGGTAAGGAGAATTTATTGAACTTGTTAAGAATCTTTATGAGCATGATCATGACTTTGGAAAAGTTTGGAGACTTTGTGAAAATCGTGCATGCGAAGGGATCTTTAGGCAAGAGCGATTTTTGTTTAAAAATAATAAACTGTGTGTGCCTAATTGTTCTCTTCGTGAACTACTTGTGAGGGAAACGCATGGGGGTGGAATTATGGGTCATTTTGTGTGCAAAAGACTTTAGATATTTTGAATGAGCATTTTTATTGGCCTAGCATGAAGCATGATGTGCAAGATGTGTGTTCTAAGTGCATTGCATGTAGGCAAGCTAAATCTGAAGTCATGCCACATGGATTTTATACCCCTTTACCCGTCCCTACACAACCTTGGGTAGACATATCCATGGACTTTGTTTTAGGTCTACCAAGGTCACAAAGTGGAAAGGATAGCATATTTGTAGTAGCTGATAGATTTAGCAAGATGGCTCATTTTATAGCTTGTGCTAAAACTAATGATGCTATACATATTGCTGACTTATTCTTTAAGGAAGTTGTTAGATTGCATGGTTTACCACGTTCTATTGTTAGTGATCGTGATGTTAAGTTTCTTAGTCACTTTTAGCGTACTTTGTGGAATAAGCTTGGTACTAAATTGTTGTTTTCTACTATAGCTCATCCAGAAACTAATGGCCAAACTGAAGTGGTCAATAGAACACTCACTACTTTGTTACATGCAATCATACAACATAACTTAAAGAATTGGGAAAAGTGTCTTCCACACATTAAGTTTGCATATAATCGTGTTACTCATTCTACTACTTCTTTTTCACCATTTGAGATTGTCTATGGCTTTAATCCTTTAACTCCTTTGGATATCTTGTTTTTGCCTACTAACGAACGTGCATATTTAGATAGCAAAAGAAAACCAAATTTTGTTAAGGAGTTACATGCCAAAGTGAAAGCAAACATTGAGAAAAGAATGAGCACTATGCACGAATTGCAAACAAGGGGTGTGTACGAGTTGTGTTTGAGCCTTGTGATTGGGTATGGGTGCATATGAGGAAAGAGAGGTTTCCTAATCAAAGGAAATCTAAATTAAACCCACGTGGAGATGGTCCATTTCAAGTGCTTGAAAGGATTGGGAATAATGCCTATAAGATTGACCTACCAAGTGATTATGGTAATGTGAGTGCCACTTTTAATGTTTCTGATCTTTCTTTGTTTGATGTAGGTGATTTGAGGGTGAGTCCTTTCGAGGGAGGAGGGAATGATATGGATCAAGGAGCTATCAAGGATGGAATGAGAGAAAAGCCTTGCAAGGATTATATTTGGACTTGCGAGAGGAAGAAGAAACTTGGGCCAAGAGCAACTCTTCTTCAAGGCCTATTACTTATATTTGGGCTACTCAAGATGATGCTTGGAGCTTAGAAGGCCAGCCGTCCAACTTACTTGTTGTTGGATCAATGGAAGAAGCCCGACTCCTTGAAGAATGGTGTTTGGATCACTTGAGATGGATGCTTTGGACGACCAGCCCAATTAATTACTTAGGGACATTTTTTTTGTGTTCTAGAACTTAGCTATTTTTATGTTTTAAGGCTTTCAATTCAATTACAAGTTGTTTTAAGTTAAGTGTTTCAATTAGTTAATGTTTAGGTTTAAGTAGTTGCTTTAATTTCTAAGTTTTAGAATCATCTATGTAACCCTATAAATAGGGGATACTATTCATACGATTTTTACATGATTTTATGAATATTATTATTGAGAGTTCTCAAATTGAGAGTTTCGTTGGTTCTTTGCTTTTTTTTTTTTTGGCTAACCCTGTAGACCGGGGGGGGGGGGGATCGCCACTCCCAAATTTTATTAATAATAAAAATGAGGGGGACTAGACCTTACCTCAATTATTACAAATGTCTAAAAAGAAACAAAAGTAGAAAAACTAAGTTTATGTAAACAAGTAGAATTACTACTTCCTATACATAAGCTACAATTTTAACATTTTGAATCTAAAAGTCGGAAAACCCAAATTATCTATTCTCACTGCTCCGCGGAGCTTGATGAGGAAGAGAGCCAAATGAAGTATAAACTCTGGTCGATCCTGTCCTTAATACCTTCATTTGATAATAAGTCAGCAGGAACACTTGCTTGTCTAAGACAATGCAATACCTCATTCCAGTGTGTGTTGAGCTTAGCAAATTTTGTCAAAAAGATGCAGCACCTTCCATGGGCAAGAAGCTTCTCCTTTTAAGACCTTGACTAAAGTTAAAGAATCTGATTCCACATCAAAACCAGTAAAACCTTTGGAAATGCATAGTTGAATCCCAAATAACAATGCTTCAAATTCTGCCTCAACACTTGTACCCAAACCAAAGGAAGTAGCAAAGGCTAAGACAACATTACCTTGACTATTTCTAAGAATCCCACCTCCTCCGCATTCTCCAGGGTTGCCTTTAGAACAACCATCAGTATTTAATTTAAGATGTTGCATTGTTGGTCTCCATTTCACCAAAATCACCTTGATACCCTGCTTTCTCTTGCAAACATCGAACAAAAGATCCAGCCAAGAATGACACATGAAAGAACATTTAAACTTTAATCAAGTGTCATCTTAATATCCAAGAATATTCTTGCAGAAATTTTGTCCCAAGAAGTAGCATTTCCTGAGAAAACCCAATCATTTCGTGCTTTCCAGATATGCCATAAAATAAAAATGGGAGTCACTTGGAATAAAAAAGACATCATACCATTATAACAAGGAATAGTCCACCATTTTACTAACCTCATTCGGACCTCCATTTGTTGTGTAGACAAACCAGCTGGCATTCCAAAGAAATCCCAAATCCGACTTGGAATGTCCCCAAAGCTGAAAATATGCTCTAACGATTCCACAGATGGTCTAGAACAACAAAAGCACCTGGAAGGCCCGTGGATCCCAAATTTGTTTATGATATCCGCCACTTGCAAGCCGTCTAAGTAACAGTCTCATTAGGAAAAAAGAAACCTTTAGGGGAATACTTGCCTCCCAACAATATTTGGATATAAAACTCTGACTCTTTGCATAACGAATTATCTCAAACGCAGAAGATAAGGAAAAATTCCCAGAAGGAGTCAAACACCAAATTAGTCTATCAGGAATTTCTTCAAGAGGCACCTCCATCCTTATAATCTTCTGCACAACTAAAGGAGGCAAGACATTTCTAAGTTTAACCTCATTCCAACAATTGTCCACAATAAAATCACATACCTTATAAGAATTCTGATTCTGGCCATGAATAGAAAGAGCACCCGATCCCATCCAGTTGTCATGCCAGAAGTCCACCAAACCCCTTTTAAGATGCCAGATAATATTTGTCTCCATCATATCCCTAACTGATAGCATTCAGCTTCCAAATCAAAGAATCCACTGGAGACGGCTGCACCATTACTGGATGGTTGCCTTTACAATATTTGGCACACATAAACTCCGCCCATAAGGATTCCTGTTTTCTAAATTTCCACCATAGTTTCATAGACATTGCCTTATGAACATCAGTTAATGACCTGAAGACCAGCACCACCTTCAGAAGTAGGAAGACAAAGATCTTTCCATTTAATCCAATGCCTCCTAGTCTCCTCATCCATCGAATTCCACAAAAAATTAGCAAATAATTTCTCCATCTGCATATAAATCCCTTTAGGGGGAGAGGAGACAGCAAGAATATGCAAAGGCACAGAAGACAAAACATGTCTAATTAAGATTAATTTGCCACCAATAGATAGAAAACAGATTGTGCCAGCTCAAAATCTTATTAGCAATTGACTGAATCATATTAGCAAAATATGAAGACTTGCTACTGACCACAAAACAGTGGGCACCCCAAATACCTGACTGGAAAAGGTTTTCTAACAAAACCTGTTACTTGCTGAATGATAGAAAGTCTTTGAGGAGAGGTTTTAGGATGACATAAAAAATAACTTTTGTCAATGTTAATCATCTGACCCGAGCATCTTTCATACTTCCTTCAAAGTATTCATAACCATCATCAAAGAGCTCTTATCTCCACCTGAAAATATAATTAAGTCATCTGCAAAGCCCAAATGAGTAATAACAAGATAATTACTAGGGACTTTGTAAGGAGTAAAAGACCTATAAGAAGGTAAAAGATTCAAAACTCTAGTTAATCCCTCAGTAGCAATAATAAATAAAGCAGGCAAAATAGGATCCCCTTGCCGAAGACCCCATAAGATTGAAAGAAGCCTGAAGGTGTACCATTGATAATAACCGAAAACCAACAATTCGACACCAATCTCCAAATCCTGTCTATCCATATTTCCCCAAAACCAAAAGCCCTCAACACACCCAACAGGTAAGTCCAAGATATTCTGTCATAGGCCTTAGCCATATCAAATTTCAACACCACATTTCCACCTCTATTTTTTTCCCAATACCTGACACCAATTCTTGAGCTAGCAGATAATTCTCAACTAATTGTCTACCCTTAACAAAACCACTCTGTTGCAAAAATATAATACGAGGAAGAACTGTAGCCAGTCTATCTGCCATCAATCTAGAGATAATTTTGTTTAAAAAATTACACAGACTGATTGGCCTAAACTGAGAGAAGTTTTGAGGCTGCGAGCATTTTGGAATCAAAACCAACAGTGTAGAAGTCACACTTTTAGGAAGGATTTCACCACAGAAAAATGCCAAAATAGCTCTATAAACATCATGGGCGATAATTTCCCAGGCACTAGTGAATAATTTCCCAGGCACTACCCTCGATCTTGTTGAGTGATTCCAAGATCAAAACCCTAGCTTAATGTTTCTTTCTTGTTTGATTAAGTTCCTTAGAGCAATTAGGTAGGCATATTGAACCCTCTCAAATTGGTCCTACTTGAGCACTTTGAAGGGTTGAAATCCTCCAAGGGAAAATTTGAACCTTCACTTGGATCTTCAAGCAACTCCACGTTCTTCCGTATGTATCAATGGGTTTTGTTTTTGTTTTCTTTTTATCTTTTCTAGGTTTGGGTTCACTTCTTGGTTCTTCTCTTTTCTTCTCCACCATCTCTTTCTCCTATTTCCTCCCTCAACCATCGTCATCTTTCCCTATTTCAGCTAGCAAGCTTCCATCAATAGCCACCAGCACCGATAGCCACCAAGGCCCCAATCCCCTACTCACAGCCACCCTCTACCACCCAAAATCTCACTGCCCAGTCCCTCAAAGCCACAGTAGTCACTACCAATAGCTGATCCACGCACCATCCATAGATGCTAGTCAACCACCAAACTCCTGCCATCCTTCTAACAGAACCACCTCACTAGCCCATAGGTGCAACTTCTATTAGGGCCAACACCACCTCAGCTCCATTAATCAAACGACCTGTAACTCACCCCCCACAAAGTTCTTTTTAGCCAAATCAACAACAAAACAAAACCCCAATGCCTCACCCAAAACTCACCGAAAACCACCCCATAATTCCCAAAAATATCACCCTTGTCCACTATCAAAACCCAGCATTGACCACCATCTTCAACCAGAAACCGCCAATCTGACCAATCAAACACCACAAACAATCACCACGTATCCACCTCCATCAATCTCTGCCATTGCCAACCCCTGTTAGTGTATGCCCTAAAACCAAGTTGGTTTTTGGAATTTTTATTACGCTTATTTCGTGTTATACTTATATATGTGGCATTTTCTTTGTCATTTAATACTTGTTATTAATATTACTTGTTTATTTGATAAAGTCCATAGAATATTAACTGTGTATAAGAGATTGTAAGAGTTACAATGATGAGACTCTTATTACACATTAAGTTATATTCTTAAATATCCCTAGTCGTAGTATTAATGAGATTGGACATCATTAATATGGGAAGACTAGCACATACTTTGCCTCTACTTATGGTAAGTAGTAGTTGATCTCGTCAACTACTGGTGTGTGACACCTAAGCTGGTATGTGGATGCTTGTTAGAGAACAAGTTCATTGGATTGATCCGCCAAGAGTTACTATTCATAGTGCTTATGAATTATACTCTTAATGGCAATGGTGTAAGTGATCCTTAGACTTGAGATTACCATAGTATCTTGAGTGTGGATTGCTATGCTTTGACTCTATTGCTCGGTGCTCGTAAAAGAGTAGCCCATACGGTAGAGATTGGGTATAGTATGAAGCATGGAAGGATAGTGAGTAATCAATATAGGATTCACCACTCCTTATTATAGGAGAGTATATCCCGGATTGGCCACTTGTTGAAATATGACTTAAAGAATCTTTTGCGCAAAAGTGAAAGTATGACTTGAAAGAGTTTCAAGGTTATACTTTTATGAAAGTTATATTTCGGGAACAAGAAATCATTAATTAGTCATTTAAAGAGTGCGCACTACACTCTTAGACTAATTGGGATATAGTGTGGTGAAAGGATATTAATTACACGGTAACATTGTCATTGATAGGTGTAGTCTACCATATGACTTTCCTATTCACTTGGGTGGTCATGATGCATTGCTAGACGCCACTCATGATCTATAAGTGCAAATTAATTAATTAGTGAATTAATGATAAATTAAAGTGTTAATTTATCTGGCTCTTAATTAATTAATTAATGAGTTATAATTTGTACTTATTGCCAACGTGAATGGAACCTAATGGGTCACACACAATAAGAACATGGTCTTTGGGTTAAATTGTTATTAAGATAAGTATAAGATACTTATGGGGTTAATTTATGTGATAAATTAACTTAAAGGACTTAATTATAAATATTCTAAGTCTTGATGGAAATTAGTTTCCTAAAAGGAATTAAGAAGCTATTTGGTTTCCTTTTGGAATTGGTTTCCTAAAGGAATAGGATTAGCTTAAGGTAAGCTTCCTAAACCTTCTTGGTTTCCAATTGCTCTTGTTTCCTTAAAGACTAGGATACTACATCTATAAATAAGTCCATGCCTTGACTCTTGATAGATTGATGAAACTATAACACAAAATTTAGAGAGAGAAAAATTGAGAGCTTGGTGGCGTTTTTCTCTCCAAGAAAAACGCCACACCTCCATCCCTAATTGTTAGGGTTTCAATTTCTTTCTTCTTCTTGTGTTCTTCATGAATCATTCAAGGGAGCTAGCACTCAAAAGGCAAGGCAAGCAAGCCCAAAGGTTCCTAAAGATCATGTTCGTGTGGATACCGTTGGAGGCTCGACACTTGGAGGGCTTTTCATGGTAGATCAACACCTTCATCGAATAGGATCTTGCCCTTTGAAGCATAGAAACCTTCTATGCTTGAGGTATTTGTGCTAAACACCCTTTAATCGTATAGATTACATCAAAGAGATCCATGGCTAAGGTAATAAATTTTTAAATTTTCCGCTGCGTTACTCCCCTTATTACCTTACAACCCCAAAAGGCCACTAGCTGTATCAAGCTCCAAAAACCATCGCAAAGTCACAACCAATCCCCACCACTTCCAATCTCCTCCAATAGCCAAGCCAACGCAGCCCCAAAAAGCTGCCAAGTAGCCCAAAAGACCACTGCACCACCGCTTCATTCAATCACCAATAAGAGCCCCACTGTCACCATACAATAATCACCAACAACCATCCACAAACCACCACAAATTCATAGCCTCAACACCTCCACCTGAGCATGCAAACCACTCAAAATCATCTCCACAACCATCCTCACACCACACCACAAACAACCCCCCCTCCAAATCGCCATTTTCAATTTCTCTGTCCAAGCACAACACCACACAGACAAAGGCCACAATTTCCCATTATCCCTCTTCAAAGTTTGCCCCATTACCAGCAATTCACTTCCCTCAACTTCTCTGTTACCAGTCAATTTCAACAATAACCAAAACCACCGCCACTCCACTGCCACCCAGTTTCAGTTTCAACCCAGGTCCCAAACCACAGCGGCTGTCATCGCCACAACGCCTGCCATCGCCACAACGCCATAAATGACACTATAGCCCCAATCAACCCCAAATATTCATCGAAACAACCATCTAGACATCAAATAGTTATAATCAAACAATCAACAACTCCTCCACCACCGAAGCCAGCAACTGCCCTGGCACCACCTCCTCTCCTCTTTCTCCACCACATGGAACCACCTCTCAGCCGTAGCCTATTCCCAACGACTCACCACACCTACAGCCATGATTTCCATCACTTGATCCAGATGAAGATTTTCCCCCCTTGATTCCCTTCGTGCGTCATTTTTATTGATGGAGCTTTGAGTAAATTTTGGTTAATTCAGAAAGAAATTAAACAAGCAAGGGGTAAATGAAAAGAGAGCGAAAGAAGGAAATAAGAGAGAGAGAGAGAGAGAAGAGAGGAAGCATTTGGAGATGACTAGAAGGGAGAGAAAATAGTGAGGGGAAGAGAGTGAGAGAGACAAAAAGAGCTGGAGGGATAGAGAGGTGGAGAGAAGAGAAATGGAGAGGGAGAGAAACAGAGAAATAGAGAAACAGAGAAATGAAAAAGAAAGAGACGAGGGAGTGAGTTGGGAATTTGGGGAAGGGGGTGATTCTGTATTTTTTTTTTGTAGCTTGATTTAGTTAATGGAAAAGGAAAAAAGCATATTATGAAATGAGGGTTTTGTTTAGTTATTTTTATTTACATAATCAGTGTTGACTGATTTCCATTTCATGTAAGTTTGGTTTTGGGATTAGCTGATTTGTTTTGTTAATGATTTTAATTCAATCTAATATCTTTATCTTTGACCACTTTTAATCATGAAGTTAATAATTATGCTCTAGTCCTTGTTCTTTTTTGTAAGCCTTCTTAATGTGTCCTTGTTAGCTTTTGTTTGTTGCAATTGAGTCCTCAATAATTACAGATTGACCTCTTTATGTTTAATTTCCTTCAATTAGATCCAAATTAATTGCAATTACATCTTTCACTTGTTAGAATTAATTGTTTTGTCTCAAATTCTTTTTAATTTACTTCTCTACCCCTTAGACTTATGTGAATTTTCAATTGGGCTCCTTAACTTTGTGGAGTGCATAATTTAGTCCCCTTGATTCACTAGAACTTGCATTTCACCACAATTTGTTAGGTCACATATTTTATGCTTTATTTATCCATATAGTGGTGCTTTTAGCTTGTGTGTTCATTTTCACAAGCATTAGTATCGATATTAGTATCAGGTCTTCATAAAGGTACTCCCATTTCTTGTTAATTTTTCGTTATGTGCACCAATGTGCTCCTATGCAACTTTTATGCATTTTCTTCACGTGTTTCTTATTTCACATACTCTTTGCATATTTATTTACTTTATGCTATTTAATTTTAAATTTTATTATTTGGCAAAAATGTAATATTTTTGTATTTAGCTAGTCAATGTAATACTTGATTCATGTTCTTTTGATTCCCGTCTCTCAGGTACCTTAAATCATAGCTTCCTTTCATCGAAGCCCCATTTACACACGGTCTCGTGCCAAATTATTGCATATAAACATGAGTAACCATTTGGAATCTCCGAAGCACCTGCCAAAAATCAAACATTCGAGCTGATAGCACTAAGAGCACAGATGAATGAAATGCTGGCCAAAATGAATGACATGACTCATGAAGTATCATCCCACAGGCAAATCATTGCCCACTTCATAAGTGATATGAACAACAATGGCTCTACCTCGAATGTAGTACCCACTCAGGAAACCTTGCAAACCTAACCTAATGCAAGTGGAGGCACCCCAGATGTGAATAACAATGCCACAGTCGTTCACATACAGAACCCACCTCTGAATACCCAAGACAATCAGATTCTACTTTCAAATGCTCAAAATACTCAAAACCTATTCAGATTCCATCCAGTCTCAGAATCACTCAGAATACTCTAAACCAACCTCATTACCCCCAACAAGCAACTCATCTTACCTAGAACACTCAGCCACCACCGGCTCTTAATGCAAGTCAGTTTGTGCTCAATACTAGGTATCAAGGCAGAGTGGAGATGGAACCTTTTGCTAGGGAAGGGAATCCCTTTATGACTGATAAAACATTGTTCAATAGACTTGATAGGTTTGATAATTTCACCAAAGAGAGTTAGGAATTTGATAGATATGTTGGATTAGACTATGAGGATTTCTGTATGTTCCCAAATACTCAATTGCCACAGATGACAAGTGAAAAATTTGCCCATAGTAGTATGTATATTAGTTGGTATTTTTAGTATATTTTTAATTAAGTTATTATACTTTTTGACTTTAAATAACATGTTTTCATTCAATAGGGTTTATTTTCCAGAATCAAGGTTTTTGCATCTAAAACTATTATTTTGAGTATTTAATTCAAAAACTAATATTTATTTTTGCATATTCATCAAGAAAGGCCAAGATCAATGTGATTAAGTGAAATAGTCAAGGTAAATAATTATTGGAAGTAGAAATGAGCAAAATGTGAAAAATTAGAAAAATCAGCAAAAATTCGAAGAAGGACATGAAAAAGGCACTTGGAGGGACAACTCAGCAAAAATTTACACAAGTGGGTGATGCGAATCCGAGTGATGAGGACATGGTGATCACTCATGACAATCAAAACCATGAAGTTAGAGTGCCTAGTAGACCAATAAGTAGAGCTTGGGCTAAGGAATTCCAAATTGCACTTCAAGTATTCATTCGTGTGATCAAAGGACAAGTGGGTGCCTCAAAGACCATTGCAGAAGTGGCTAAGGAAGGAGCAAAAGATTGCATGCTCATTCAAGTGGAACAAGGTTGTCAAAATACAAGTGTTGAAGGAATGAGAGAAACCGCGGCATGAACAGCGGATGATCGGTCCCACGGTTTGTCACGCGGTTCACATCTAGAGACTTTGATCAAGCCTAAGATGCAATCGTGGCATAAACCGCAGATACCATCTTTCATGGTTTCTCCTGTGGTTTGCGTCCAGAAACTTTCTTCAAAACAACCGCAAACTATCCCTCCCACGGTTTGCCACGCGGTTTGCCTCCAGAACATTGGTGGGATTTTTACTATTTTTTTGTATTTCTGTGGTTTTAAGTTGTAATAGCTTAAAACTTTAAGTAAGGGCCTTTTAGACATTTAAGCCTTGTTTTCTAGCTATAAATAACCTACTCTCTTGTAAGACTCATTTAGTTTTGATATTATTTTGAATGAAATTTCATCTTTTGAGGGTTTTCTCCCTTTGGCTTCTTGTAAGCTCTCTTTGAATGCTTTAGGGTTTGCTCTAATTGTTCTTGGCTTATCAATTAAGTAATCACCTTTATTGTGGCGCCTCCTACTTTGGTTTATCAATTGAGTATCTGTTAGTGTATGCCCTAAAACCAAGTTGGTTTTTGAGATTTTTATTACGCTTATTTCGTGTTATACTTATATATGTGACATTTTCTTTGTCATTTAATACTTGTTATTAGTATTACTTGTTTATTTGATAAAGTCCATAGAATATTAACTGTGTATAAGAGATTGTAAGAGTTACAATGATGAGACTCTTATTACACATTAAGTTATATTCTTAAATATCCCTAGTCGTAGTATTAATGAGATTGGACATCATTCTTAAATATCCCTAGTCGTAGTATTAATGAGATTGGACATCATTAATATGGGAAGACTAGCACATACTTTGCCTCTACTTATGGTAAGTAGTAGTTGATCTCATCAACTATGGCGTGTGACACCTAAGCTGGTATGTGGATGCTTGGTAGAGAACAAGTTCATTGGATTGATTCCGCCAAGAGTTACTATTCATAGTGCTAATGAATTATACTCTTAATGGACTATGGTGTAAGTGATCCTTAGACTTGAGATTACCATGGTATCTTGAGTGTGGATTGCTATGCTTTGACTCTATTGCTCGATGCTCGTAAAAGAGTAGCCCATACGGTAGAGATTGGGTATAGTATGAAGCATGGAAGGATAGTGAGTAATCGATATAGGATTCACCACTCCTTATTATAGGAGAGTATATCCCGGATTGGCCACTTGTTGAAATATGACTTAAAGAATCTTTTGCGCAAAAGTGAAAGTATGACTTGAAAGAGTTTCAAGGTTATACTTTTATGGAAAGTTATATTTCAGGAACAAGAAATCATTAATTAGTCATTTAAAGAGTGCGCACTACACTCTTAGACTAATTGGGATATAGTGTGGTGAAAGGATATTAATTACACGGTAACATTGTCATTGATAGGTATAGTCTACCATATGACTTTCCTATTCACTTGGGTGGTCATGATGCATTGCTAGACGCCACTCATGATCTATAAGTGCAAATTAATTAATTAGTGAATTAATGATAAATTAAAGTGTTAATTTATCTGGCTCTTAATTAATTAATTAATGAGTTATAATTTGTACTTATTGCCAACGTGAATGGAACCTAATGGGTCACACACAATAAGAACATGGTCTTTGGGTTAAATTGTTATTAAGATAAGTATAAGATACTTATGGGGTTAATTTATGTGATAAATTAACTTAAAGGACTTAATTATAAATATTCTAAGTCTTGATGGAAATTAGTTTCCTAAAAGGAATTAAGAAGCTATTTGGTTTCCTTTTGGAATAGGTTTCCTAAAGGAATAGGATTAGCTTAAGGTAAGCTTCCTAAACCTTCTTGGTTTCCAATTGCTCTTGTTTCCTTAAAGACTAGGATACTACATCTATAAATAAGTCCATGCCTTGACTCTTGGAAGATTGATGAAACACAAGCACAAAATTTAGAGAGAGAAAAATTGAGAGCTAAGGGGTGATTTTCTTCCCAAGAAAAACGCCACATCTCTTCTCCCTAATTGTTAGGGTTTTGTCTTCTTCCTCTTCTTGTTCTTGTGTTCTTCATGATATTTAAGGGAGCTAGCACTCAAAAGGCAAGGCAAGCAAGCCCAAAGGTTCCTAAAGATCATGTTCGTGTGGATACCGTTGGAGGCTCTACACTTGGAGGGCTTTTTCATGGTAGATCAACACCTTCATCGAATAGGATCTTGCCCTTTGAAGCATAGAAACCTTCTATGCTTGAGGTATTTGTGCTAAACACCCTTTAATCGTATAGATTACATCAAAGAGATCCTTGGCTAAGGTAATAAATTTTTAAATTTTCGCTGCGTTACTCCCCTTATTACCTTACAGTATCCACCTTGGTTGTGGTGCCTTCCATCTTCGCCATCTTGTTGGGTTTCTTCATCCTCCAAGCTTGGGTAATTAGCTAGAACCCGCGTTCGCATCAGTGGGACCAAGAAACGTGATTTGCGGATGACGATACGCGGACAACCAGCTGCGTATCGCAACTGACTTGCCAAATTTTGGCTGTTGCAACTTGCTTCATCCTCCAGCTGTTTTTGTATACTTTTGAACTATACACAGGTTTTGCAAGTTGAAGATTGCATTGGAAGCACAAATGAAGACTTTTAGGCCTTCAACTAGGGTTTTCATCATTTTAATACATTGAATATAAATGGCAAGTTGCAAAATGACTTGTAGGATCCATGTCTATAAATAGAAGTCATTTGTGAAGGGTTTGAGATATGCTAGGATAGGGAATTTGTAGAGAATTGTTAGAATTCTCAAACCATAATAGAAATATTGTGAGTTTAAGAGAGTTTCTTGTTCAAAAATCCTTGTAGCAATTCTTGTGAAAGAAATACAAGCCGTGTAGTCATTTCCATAGTGAATAAACTTTCTTCAACTTTACCTATGGCTAGTTGTTTTCAAATCATGTGTATTGATTTGGAGACAACCATGTTGAGCTAAATTCTTATTCTAGGGTTTTGATGATACTAATGCATTAATATTAAGACTTGTTTTTGATTAACCTTGCCCTCTCTTGCTCTTGTTTCTTCAATTATTCAATTTTTAACTCTTTGTATTTGAAAGGCCATCACATGCAAAGCATCTTAGTTATTAGGAATCAATTAAGTTTGTTCTTAATAATAGAAAATGAATGATTGAGCTTAAGCACTAGCACATGAAAATAGTGTTATGCTTATGAGGACTTGATGAAGCAATTCATGCATTACCACAACAACTCTATCACGGTAGTAGGTAGATTGAATCAACTCATTGTGAAAGCAAGTTTTGATATACATGGAATTGCATTCCTAAACAAAGCAAGTTTAACGTGGCAAGTGTTAATCTCTACAACTTAATATCAATCATTAGTGGATTTATAACCCTGGAATTACTTCATAAATATTTTTCTACAAGAATTCTTGCATTCTTACAAGTTTCTCCTAGTTAATTTGATTTTCAACCCAAACTTGTTCACTTTAATTATTGCTTAGATAATAAAGAACGTGATAAAACTCTAGTAATTGCATCTTGTTGGTTCCTTTAGGGATTCGACCCTAATTTCCTATACTACAACAACCCGTATACTTGCGGTAAAAGTTGGTAGATTAGGTTTTATTACTTGACTTTTGTGTGTATACTTGACTTGATTTTCTATACCTAATCTACACCACTATCAAGTTTTTGGCACCGTTGCCAAGGAACCACGGCAATATTAGAGTAAAAGCCAACTTTATTAATCTAAGCTTACTTTATTCTATTAATTAATTTGGTCTTTTTTTTTTTGTAGTGCATGCATAGATCTTTGAGGGTGTTGGTGCCATTTGATTCGGAAATCGAAAGAACTGCAAGGAAGGCTAGGAGACAAGCTCAAAATCAAGCAAGGGTGGAGGAAGCAATAGGAGATACTTTGGAGGTAAGATCACCAAGAAACATCATGGCAGAGATAAATCCTAGAATCCTACATGATTATGCTTTACCAGATAACACTGGTTCCTAAACAAGCATAGCACGACCACCAGTAAATACCAATAATTTTGAACTCAAACAAGCGTTAATGCAAATGCTAAGACAAGAACAATTCGGAGGTAATGCAACGGAAGATCCTAACTCACATTTGGCTAGCTTTTTGCAAATATGCGATACGGTTAACTATAATGGAGTGACGGATGATGCAATTAAGCTAAGATTGTTTCCATTTTCACTAAGGGACAACGCAAAACAATGGCTTGATTCATATGCACCTAATACTTTCACAACTTGGGCCGAATTATCCTGAGCATTTTTGAATAAATACTTTCCACCATGGAAAAACTGCACGATTGAGAATGGACATAACTAGTTTTACCCAAAGCGAAGGAGAATCATTATATGAGGCATGGGAAAGATTCAAAGAACTATTAAGAAGATGCCCTCACCATGGCCTGCCGGAACTGGTTAATTGTACAAACATTTTATAATGGACTTAATTACCCCACAAAAATAAATATTGATGCAGCTGTAGGTGGAGCACTTATGGGGAAATCGATCGAAGAAGCTCAAGCTCTAATTGAAGATATGGCTGGCTAATCACTACCAATGGGCAAATGAAAGAGGTAACTCTAAAAGAGTTGTAGGTATGTATGAACTTGATGCCATTAGTATGTTAAGTGCTAAAGTTGATTCGATTTTTAATATGCTTAACAAATCAAATAGTTCTAGCTCTCATGTAAGTGTTGCATGTTGTACTACTTGTGGTGGAAATCATGATACAAATGAGTGTTATGAGCAAGTACAATATGTTAACAATTACAATCGTCCATCTCAAAATAATCCTTATTCTAATACTTATAATCAAGGATGGAGAAATCACCCTAATTTTGGGTGGAAGGAATAAAGACCCGCTAATCCACCAGCATTTCCCTTCACATAATAATACTTCCGAATCTAAATCTTCTTTGGAATTAGCAATGGAAAAATTTGTTAATGGTACTTACGAAAGGTTTCATAAACATGATGTAGAAAATTCTGAGAGCTTTAGAAAGTTAGAAGGAAAGATGGAAACAAGATTTAGGGAGCTTGACTTCAAAATAGGGCAATTAGCAGAAAATATGAACACTAGGAATCCAGGGGAATTACCAAGCAAAATGGAAATAAATCCTAGAGAACATGTTCAAGCAATTACCCTTAGAAGTGGAAAAGAGTTAGAAGCACCAAGTGCTGAGAAAGGAAAAGAAATTGAGGAAAATAAGGAAGAAAATGAAAAAGGAATAGAACATGAGGAAAAAAAACAAAATGACTTCATTGAATCAGTTCCTATTCCACCTACAGTCCCATTCCCACAGAGATTGAAAAATGAAAAACTTGATAAAGAATTTGAAAAATTTGCTAAGGGTCTTAAGCAACTTCGTATTAGCATTGCTTTTGTAGATTATATCTTGTAGGTTCCAAAATATGCAAAATTTCTCAAAGACTTGATGTCAAGGAAGAGGAAGTTGCATGACTATGAAACCATAGCTTTGACAGAGGAATGTAGCGCACGAATTCAAAATAAGTTGCCTCCCAAGTTGAAAGATCCCGGTAGCTTCTCAATTCCATGTACAATTGGTAAAGCAGATTTTTCAAAAGCCTTGTGTGATTTGGGTGCTAGTGTTTCATTAATTCCTTTATCGGTTGCAAGACAATTAGGATTAAATGAGCTTAAATGTACTAATATTACCTTGCAATTAGCGGATTGGTCTATTAGACATCCATTAGGAATGTTAGAAAATGTGTTGATCAAAGTACAAAAATTTTACATTCCGGTGGATTTTGTGGTGTTAGACATGGAAGAAGATATCTCTATGCCAATTATTTTTGGTAGACCATTTTAGCTACTGCAAGTACTGTTATTGATGTAAAAAACGGGAAGCTCAAATTCCAAGTAGGAGACGAGGAAGTGGAGTTCAATTTGAATGAAATGGAAAGATTCCCTTCTTTTACTAATCAAGTTTATTCAATCATAACGGAAGGGGAATCAATCCAAGAGGGCACACAAGCCTATCTTGGAGATGATCCTCTAGAATTGTGTTTGTCTTTGGCAGGAAAATTCATTGAGAAAATGAAGAAATGAAAGAGGTAGCAAATTACTTGAATACTCAAGTGCCTTACAAAAGGAAGGAAGTCTTTGAGGGCCTTGGACCAAGCAAGGAGTTGCTACCAACTTCAATTGAGTAAGCACCAAAAGTGGAACTTAAACCACTTCCTAGCCACCTTAGGTATGTATTTCTTGGAGAAAATGAAACATTACCTGTGATTGTGAATGCTAACCTTGATCATGAGCAGCTAGATAAATTTTTAAGAGTTCTAAGGAAGCATAGAAAGGCCATTGGATGGACTATTTCTGATTTAAAAGGAATAAGTCCCTCCTTATGCATGCATCGCATTCTAATGGAAGAAATTGCAAACCGGTTGTAGAGATGCAAAGGCGACTCAATCCAAACATGAAAGAGGTGGTAAGAAAGGAAATTCTCAAATGGCTTGATGCAGGTATAATCTTTCCGATCTCTGATAGTGCTTGGATAAGTCCTATACATGTGGTACCTAAGAAAGGTGGAATGACTATTGTAAAAGGGAAAAATGATGAACAAATTCCATCTAGAATTGTAACCAGTTAGAGAGTGTGTATAGATAAAAGACTACTTTCCTTTACCATTTCTTGATCAAATGTTAGAAAGAATAGCGGGACATGAGTGTTATTGTTTTCTTGATGGTTATTCCGGTTATAATCAAATTGCCATTGCACCCGAGGACCAAGAAAAGACAACTTTTACGTGTCCATATGGTACATTTGCATTTAGAAGAATGCCATTTGGTTTGTGTAATGCACCTGCTACATTCCAACATTTGATTATGGCTGTATTTTCGGATTACATTGAAAAGATTATGGAAATATTTATAGATGATTTTTCTGTGTTTGGTTCATCTTTTGATAAATGTATACATAATCTTGATCTAGTTTTACAAAGGTGTGAAGAAACTAACCTTGTTCTTAATTGGGAAAAATGTCTTTTCACGGTTAGTAAAGGCATAGTGTTGGGGCATAAAATTTCCACTAAGGGAATTGAAGTAGATAAGTCTAAAATTGAAATAATTGAGCAAATGCCCCCACCAACTAACATAAAAGGGATACGAAGTTTTCTTAGACATGCAGGCTTCTATAGGAGATTCATCAAAGATTTCTCTAAAATAGCAAAGCCATTGTGTGATTTATTATGCAAAGAAACCCCTTTTTATTTTGATGATAGGTGCTTGGAGGCTTTTGAAAGATTGAAGAAAGAATTATTGTCCGCTCCTATAATTACTTCACCGGATTGGTCACTTCCATTTGAATTGATGTGTGACGCAAGTGACTATGCAGTTGGGGCAGTTTTAGGGCAAAGAAAAGACAAAAAGTTGCATGTTATATCATATGCTAAAAAAGTTTTGAATGATGCACAAATTAACTATACAACTACCGAGAAAGAATTGTTGGCTGTCATTTTTGCACTAGACAAATTTAGATCTTATCTAATAGGATCTAAGGTTGTTGTATATACGAACCATGCAGCTTTAAAGTATTTGTTAAACAAAAAGGATGCAAAACCAAGACTAATTAGATGGATTTTATTATTGCAGGAATTTGACTTGGAGATTAGAGACAAAAAGGGATCCAAAAATGTGGTGGCGAACCATTTGTCAAAATTGAGTACATCCCTACCAACAATCAAGTTCCAATCCAAGAAGATTTTTCGGACGAACAGGTAATGGCTATTACACAATCACCATGGTACGCCGATATTGTAAATTATTTAGTGGGAAGTGTAATACCTAAAGATTTAAATCATCATAAAAAGAAAAAGTTCATGCATGAGGTTAAAAGTTATTTTTGGATAGAATCACATTTCATACAAACATTGTGCAGATGGCATGATAAGAAGATGTGTGGCCGAAAATGAAGTAAATGGCATTTTATATCATTGTCATACTTGTAGAAACTGGAGGACACTTTTAGTACATCTAAAACGGTAGCTAAAATATGACAATTGAGATTTTATTGGCCTTCTATGTATCATGATGCTAGAGAATATGTAAAACAATGTGATACATGTCAAAGAACTGGTAACATCTCTAGGAGACAAGAAATGCCACTTACTATATTCATGGAAGTTGAATTATTTGATGTTTGGGGGATTGATTTTATGGGACCATTTCCTAGTTCTTTTAATAATCAATACATCTTAGTTGCAGTTGATTATGTTTCCAATGAGTGGAAGCCATTGCTTCACCAACTAATGATGCTAAGGTTGTACTTAGATTCCTTAAAAAGAATATTTTCACCAGGTTTGGAGTTCCAAAGGCAATCGTGAGTGATGAAGGTAAGCATTTTTGTAATAAGCAAGTTGACTCACTTTTGTCTAAGTATGGTTGCAAGCACAAAACTTCATTACCCTATCATTCTAAGCAAATGGACAAGCTGAATTAGCCAATTGAGAGTTGAAGCTCATATTGGAAAAAATGGTGAATAAATCAAGAAAAGATTGGGAAAAGAAGCTCGATGATGCTTTATGGGCTTATAGAACAGCTTATAAAACACCATTGGGAATGTCTCCATATTGGCTAGTTTTTGGGAAAGCATGTCATCTAACCGGTAGAAATTGAATACAAGTCATATTGGGCCATAGAGTCTATTAATTTTGATTTAAATCTTGCAGGTAGGAAGAGGCTTTTGGAGTTAAGTGAATTGGAGAAATTCCGACTCAATTCATATGAAAATGCCAAAATGTACAAGGAAAAGGTCAAATTTTGGCATGACAAGCACCTAACTCCAAAGCAATTTGAGGTAGGTCAAAAAGTTTTATTATTCAATTCAAGGCTCAAATTGTTTCCAGGAAAATTGAGATCAAGGTGGTCGCGACCTTTTGAAGTAACAAAAGTATTTCCATACGGGGCGGTTGAAGTAATGAATCAACATGGAGAACACTTCAAGGTCAACGGTCAAAGGTTAAAGCCTTACCTCGCCGGTCAATTGAATTCCTAAGGGAGAAAATTATCCCTTAGGAGAGGCAAATTCATGAACCAAAAGAGGTGGATACTCAAGCTTTTGACTATAACTAAAGCGCTTGTTAGGAGGCAACCCAATGATTTTGGTAATGTAAGGATGCTTTGATATGTCATTTTTAAGTTTAGTAAGGTTTTAAGACAGATTTTAATAGGGTGGAAAAGTGAAGTTAAGGTGAAAAGTGAAGACCATGATTAAGAATGCATGCTTAAACTTAGGATGTTGAATGCCAAATTTTCATATCTCTTGTGTTTCAAAGGTACATTTGGTTTAAACATCTTAGTTGTATCATTTGAAGGTTGTTTGAAGTGGTTTAGAAGCTTAAAGAACAAGTAAATCAATTTGAAGCATAAAAATGCAAAATATTATTCATTGGTTACTATTCATAAGCCAATTTTGATTGAGAACAATGATGCTCATTTTGCAATCCATGGAATTTTGATACATAAATTGGCTTTGACCAACTTAGTTTTATCATTTGAAAGTTATTCAAAATGATTTTTGAAGTTCAAAACGTGATAAAAAATCAAATTGAGCTTTTTGAGGAAAAGGAACTATTCAATTGGGTGATTAACTTCCAAAGAGACTCTTTATGATTTTGCTCATAAGTTTTGAAATTTTGATGTTTTTGATGCTTAAAAAGCATGTTGACAACTTTGTTTCCATCACTAATGTAACACCCTAGAAATTCATGACAAAACCATTTATTTTATATTATGTCCATTAGGAAAAAAAAAAAAAAGGGGGCCAAAATTAGAGGAAAAATAATGAGGAATGATTTTCTATTTTACTAGCATGTTGTACCCTTTCCCTTAAGAATTGTACCTAGAATGTCTTGCAAGATTTAATTATAGGATAAATGACAAAATCCCTCCTAATTAAACATGGCCAAGTGTGGTCTATTATGGTTAAGAAAGTCAAGATCTACTTTGTTCTTGTCTTGCTTTGATTGGTCAAACTTTTTCCCAATTCTTTTCCATTTCTTTTCTTCTTTACTTAGGTATTTTTCTCTCTTTTCTTCTTCTCAAAAACCAGCTCCTCTCTTCTCTCTTTTCTCTCCATTTTCTTTCATTTTCTTGGAGCTTTTACTTCCATTTGATCACTTTTTATCCATAGAAAGTGAATTAATCTTCCTCCTAAGCACAAATCTTGCCTTATTCAAGGTATTTCTCAAGAACTTCTCTTCTTATTTCAAGTATAAATTTGTATTTTTGTAGCTTTTAAACCATGTCTTTAATGTTAAGTATATTTATTTAAGCCATGAAATATGAAGTTTTATTCCATGAATATGAGGTTTATGGACTTGTATGACTTGTAGCTAGTGATTTAAACTTGAAATGGCATGATTTAGGTTTGATTTGGTTGAAGAACCTTGAAGTAGTTTATGTGCTTTTGTGATGAATTTGGGTGAAATTGAAGTGAGTTTGATGTGAAATTAGTAGAACTACTTGAGATTTGGGTTGTTTGGATGTTTTTCTTGCAGGTTAAAAATTTTGGGTTAGTCCGATTATAGGGGAAGTGCTGCCGAAATTTCGGTAAAACCTAAGAAATAAAAGTGATTAGGCTATGATTTAAAGCTTTATAAGCTGTAATTTATGTTAGTGTATGCCCTAAAACCAAGTTGGTTTTTGGGATTTTTATTACGCTTATTTCGTGTTATACTTATATATGTGACATTTTCTTTGTCATTTAATACTTGTTATTTATATTACTAGTTTATTTGATGAAGTCCATAGAATATTAACTGTGTATAAGAGATTGTAAGAGTTACAATGATGAGACTCTTATTACACATTAAGTTATATTCTTAAATATCCCTAGTCATAGTATTAATGAAATTGGACATCATTAATATGGGAAGACTAGCACATACTTTGCCTCTACTCATGGTAAGTAGTAGTTGATCTCGTCAACTATGGTGTGCGACACCTAAGCTGGTATGTGGATGCTTGTTAGAGAACAAGTTCATTGGATTGATCCGCCAAGAGTTACTATTCATAGTGCTTAATGAATTATACTCTTAATGGCAATGGTGTAAGTGATCCTTAGACTTGAGATTACCATAGTATCTTGAGTGTGGATTGCTATGCTTTGACTCTATTGCTCGGTGCTCAGTAAAAGAGTAGCCCATACGGTAGAGATTGGGTATAGTATGAAGCATGGAAGGATAGTGAGTAATCGATATAGGAATTCACCACTCCTTATTATAGGAGAGTATATCCCGGATTGGCCACTTGTTGAAATATGAACTTAAAGAATCTTTTGCGCAAAAGTGAAAGTATGACTTGAAAGAGTTTCAAGGTTATACTTTTATGGAAAGTTAGTATTTCGGGAACAAGAAATCATTAATTAGTCATTTAAAGAGTGCGCACTACACTCTTAGACTAATTGGGATATAGTGTGGTGAAAGGATATTAATTACACGGTAACATTGTCATTGATAGGTGTAGTCTACCATATGACTTTCCTATTCACTTGGGTGGTCATGATGCATTGCTAGACGCCACTCATGATCTATAAGTGCAAATTAATTAATTAGTGAATTAATGATAAATTAAAGTGTTAATTTATCTGGCTCTTAATTAATTAATTAATGAGTTATAATTTGTACTTATTGCCAACGTGAATGGAACCTAATGGGTCACACACAATAAGAACATGGTCTTTGGGTTAAATTGTTATTAAGATAAGTATATGATACTTATGGGGTTAATTTATATGATAAATTAACTTAAAGGACTTAATTTATAAATATTCTAAGTCTTGATGGAAATTAGTTTCCTAAAAGGAATTAAGAAGCTATTTGGTTTCCTTTTGGAATTGGTTTCCTAAAGGAATATGATTAGCTTAAGGTAAGCTTCCTAAACCTTCTTGGTTTCCAATTGCTCTTGTTTCCTTAAAGACTAGGATACTACATCTATAAATAAGTCCATGCCTTGACTCTTGAATGATTGATGAAACATAACACAAAATTTAGAGAGAGAAAAATTGAGAGCTTAGGTGGCGTATTTTCTCTCCAAGAAAAACGCCACATCCTCCTTCCCTAATTGTTAGGGTTTTCAACTTCTTTCTTCTTTCTTGTGTTCTTCATGAATCATTCAAGGGAGCTAGCACTCAAAAGGCAAGGCAAGCAAGCCCAAAGGTTCCTAAAGATCATGTTCGTGTGGATACCGTTGGAGGCTCGACACTTGGAGGGCTTTTCATGGTAGATCAACACCTTCATCGAATAGGATCTTGCCCTTTGAAGCATAGAAACCTTCTATGCTTGAGGTATTTGTGCTAAACACCCTTTAATCGTATAGATTACATCAAAGAGATCCATGGCTAAGGTAATAAATTTTTAAATTTTCCGCTGCGTTACTCCCCTTATTACCTTACAGTGGTATCAGAGCCTCCTTTGATTATATCTATATGATTTATGTTTATTTAATTGTCATAAATATGGATGGTTTGTTCTTGATGAAATTTGTCTCAAAATTGTTTTAGAAAAAATCAAGAGTTTGATTTTTAAGATAAGTTCTTAATTGCTTAAAAGTGTTTTAAATAATTAAGATGAGTTCTTATGGTAGTATTCAAGGTTTCTAAATTATTTTTTACGTGCTAAAAGGGTTTTAACATGTTTTGATTCAAAAGAGTTTTGAAAAAGACCAAAGAATTTCAAAGATCGTATTTTCTGGACACAAACCGCGCGAAAACTCGCGCGCGTTTTGACCCGCGGTTGAAATCCCGTACATTCTGTCGACAAACCGCGGATGAAACCGCGCACGGTTTGTCCCACGGTTTGTAAACCGCGGATGAACCCGCGCACGGTTTGTCCCACGGTTTGCTAGCAGAGTTCTAGCGGGATTTTTCCTAATTTTTTGGAAAACGCGAATTTTTAGAATTTTCTCTACAAAACACTTTCCAATTTTAATTGTTAATATTTGGAAAGTTAAATATTGGAAACCTACACCTTCTATAACTTTATTTTTGAGACAAATAAATTCAAGAATATTAATCTAATTAATTTAGACCATGTGATTTATGACTAGAATTAAATAAAGTAATTTATTTAATTGTTAAATATTATGATGGCATGGTGGATGATTATGGACTATGACCAATGTGATTGAATGGTTGAATTTTTATTCAGTTTTGATGGTTGGCTTGTATTGGTTTTTAAAATAGGGCCTGCGTGTCCTGCCTTCTCTATTATTCTCATGTAATTCTCTTCTCACCTAACTCCCCTCGAATGTAACTCGAGGTTTCTTAGTCAATACATGTAATGTACATTGTGTAGGTTAGAGTTAGGTTTTAATTTTCTAAATTGTTTAGAATAGAATTACATGTGTAATGTACAAAGAAGATGGAGATGGAACCAAGGAGCAACCATGGAGGCTCATCAAGAGTTGAAGACCTCCCAAGGAATGCATCAAGGAGTTGATCACATCCCTTAGGAATTTGACCATATATTTTCCTTAAGGCTCGAGGAAAATATTTTAGTTAAGTCCATAATCATCCACGGTTTATTATGCATGTTTTTATTTTATATGTCGATATATTTTAATTACATGCTATGATGAGACTATATATTGTATAATTAAAATAAAAATCCCTCGAATAAAATATTAAGTCACTAGCCTTCCATTATTGTAGTAAAAATCATAGTTCTTGCTAAGTGTTGACACGTTGGCCTCCGTCAAGGTCACCTTACCTAGAGCATGTTTTTTACTATGAGATATGATCTCCAAATAATGGGTCTGACTTAACAAAAATGCTTAATTTGTTGGTTTCCATCAAGGCTATGGTGTTTTTGAGGCGATATTAAGTCAATATATACAAGTTGCCTTCCATTATTATAGCAAAAACGAAGAGTTCTTATTAAGTGTTGACACGTTGGCCTCCGTCAAGGTCACCTTACTCGGAATATGTTTTTGCTATGAGATGTGATCTCTGAATAATGGGTATGACTTAACAAAAATACATAACGAGTTTGGCCTCCGTCAATGTTATGATATTTTTGAGGCAATGTTGGGAAACACATAAGATGTGAATATCAAGAGTTGATACCCAACAATCTAGGAGTCACAAGAGTTGTGATTGATAAAAGTTATCTACCTAATCGAAGTTACCTTTGGGGCATTGGCCTCCGTCAAACCCAAAGTTGATTAGATGGGATCCTAGCCCACTAGGAATCTCCAATGGATTTCCGAATCAATATTTTGAGGGTTATTGATTTGAAGTAAAATAGTGGGAGCAAACCAAATAAATTCGAAGCCCACATTTTTGGTTTGCAATTATAACACGAAACAAATACTTGTACTATCTTTTCATTTGTTGTAGAATGAATGTACACTTGAATACACTTATCATCCTATATCTCCATATATATATACGATTTACTTGGACTAGTGTAAGACTTGAGAATAGTTCTTAAGCACAATTGGCTATGTCGTTGATACCCACTTCCACTTGTCCCATAGTGACAATTATAGTTAGGAAACAATGTGCATACAAGATGCATAAAAGATGATAATGATATTGCTACTTATATCATAATGTCATCTATAATTCCTAAGCTATAAAAGTAGCACAAATTGATAGAATCTTTTTGTCTGTGATTGTGCATCTCAAAGAGTTGTTGATACACAATCTAGGACCATTAGATCTGAGATATCTAAAGAGTAGTCTATCAAGGAAGAAAGGGGCACTTTATTGCTTGTCAAGGGGAAACCCAAGCGTGGTCTTAAGAAGACCCAAGTAGCTATGACAAAGCTTAAAGGTGTGATCAAAATGGACAAGTCTAAGGGCACATGTTTCCAATTCTATTGGAAAGGGAATTGTAAGGCTCGTTTCAATACTAAGAAGTCGAAGAGGCGAAGTAAGGCTTCTACTTCTAAGTATGTTTATGTTTGAGATAAATTTATCTACTAATTAAGACCATTGGGTATAAGATACTGGATTTAGATCCCATATTTGCAAAAATGTGCAAGGTCTTAAAGCATGGTAGACAATAAGGAAAGAGAAAGTCAAACTACGTGTGATGAATGGAGCAAGAGTTGCTACACTCGTTGTAGAGACTTATACACTCTTTACCAACTGGGCTTTGTTCTAGAATTTAAAACATTGTTATTATGTTGTGATACTTACAATAGAAGCATGAAATCAATTCACATTAAATGTGAAAAGATTTACCATTACAAAAGAGAATATATACTGTTCTTTTACGTAATGGTGTTCTTTGTGGTATTAGATCACTAAAACAACGTTTTACAAATCCTAGACCTTGATAAGTCCATTCTCAAACATAGACAAAAACTCTATATTTTTGAAACAACTATCCTTCTGGCATTATAGACTTGGTCATGTGAATGAGAAACGCACTTCCAAATTACATAATAGTTGTGTACTTGGACTCATTCAATTATGAATTATTTGAGACATGCGATTCTCATTTACTTAGAGAGATGACCTATAACACCTTTTATTATAAAAGGTAAATATGCTAGTGATCGTCATAGAACTTTAACATATAGATGTTTTTGGCCCAATGTCGATCCATGCTAGAGGTTGTTTATCATACTTCATCACTTTCATGGATGATCATATGGGATATGATTATGTGTATCATACGATACACGCATCCGTGGCCTTTGAAATAGTTCAAAGTCATTAAAGTTGAAGTAAGAAAAACAAGTTGACAAGAGTATTAAAAACACTAAGATTTGTTCTATGTGCATAATACTCAATGTCAAGTGTTTCAAAATAATTAAAGAAGAATGTGATTCTTTCTCAATGTCTCCACTTGACACACCATTGTTGATGATGTGTGAAAGAGGAGAAGTTGTACCCTATGAGATATGGCGCAAACTATGATGAACCATACTACAATTCCTAACCTCATTTTAGGGGTTCTTGTCTTAGATGCCAACTCCTATACACTCAACCATGTTTCGACAAATGTCTATTTGTGGGGTATCCTTGTGAAAACAATGGACACCACTTCTATAATCCCCTGAGCAAAACGTTTGTCTCAAGAAATGTCTTTTTCTAGAAAAATAGTTATTCTTAAAAGAGACAGTGGGAGTAAGATAGAACTTGAAAGGTTCAAGAATCATGAATTGACAAAGATCAATAGTTGGAACTAGAGCTTATGCCACATGTTGATGAGGCGCAACGGAAGCTCAAAGTACACAAAATCTTCAAAAGACTGGTAGAGTACGTTATACTCTTGAGAAATACAGATTTCTCACATATGAGATATATAGATTTTTCATTAGCAAGAGCAATAATGTACTAGTCATATATGATGACAAACTTACTAGTCACGAAGAGGCTTTGTCTAATGTAGACTCCTTGATATGGCAAGATGCCATAAAATCCAAAATGGATTCCATGTACAAGAACAAGGTATAGTACCTTGCTCAAGTCACCTAAAGGGATAAAACCCATAAGGTGCAAGTAGGTCTTTATGAGAAAGACTGACATGGATGGTAACGTAGTTACCTATAAAGCAAGGTTAATGGAAAAAGGATTCAATTCAAAGGCTTGACTTTGAAAGAAACCATTTCACCATATACCATGCTTAAATCCATTTAAGATTTTACTTGCAATAGCTGCTTTTATGGCTATGACAAATGGATATGAAGACTTCATCCCTTAACGGGAATTAAAAGGTATGTATATGACACATCCCTTGGGCCTTCACCTCCATTGATAGTCATTGGATACGCAAGCTTCAAGGGTCCATTTGTGGACTCCTGCAAGTGTCAAGGTGTTGGAGCATTTGTTTTGATAAGATAATCAAAGAGTTTGATTTTCTCGAAAACAAAGACAAGCTTTGTGTAAATGTAAAGTTGAGTGGGAGCATTGTCATTTTCTTGATACTATATGTGGATGACATATCGTTGATGGAAACAACATACTTTAAAGGTAAAGATATGGTTGTCCAAGAATTTCTTAATCTAAGGAGAGGCGATCTCTAATTTGGAATTAAGATCTATATAGATAGATCCAAGAGGTTGCTTGGTCTCACTAGATCCAAGTACATAGGCTAGATGCTAAAGGGTTTAGCATAGTGTAATCGAAGAAGGGGTTTTACCTATGTGATAGGAGATTACTCTTTCGAGAGACATGTGTCTTTGACACTTATTGAGGATTGATAGCATTAATAGATCCCATATGCTTTTGCAATAGGTTCTATTGTATATGCTATCCTATGTATGAGACCCGATGTCTTCTGGCTTTAAGTGTTACGAGCAATTCTGGTGAGTGTCACTAGATGGTTATCAAAGAATATTCTTAAGTACTCGAGTAGCACTAAAAGACTATTCTTGACTATGGAGATCACACTTAGGAAGTGTGTGGATTTAAAGATACAAACTTTTAATCCAATAGGGATGATAAGAAAATCATGAGATGAATTGGTGTTCACGTTGAACTGTAGTGGATAAAAGCGTTTTATGATAGACACTACAACATATTCTACAACAAAGGCGAGTACATGGTAGCTTTAGAAGTTACTATGGATCAAGGGATTCTTTGTTAGATAAAGAATAGTTCCTTCCATTGTTTTATGAAACAATTGAGCCATCATTTAATTAAGGAACTAAAGTCTCATCCATGATCCTAAAGTGTATTTAGGTGCCACCATCTATTTAAGAAATAGTTTGGTACAAATGATGAAAAGATAGAGGAAGTTCCCACAATGTAAGTGCCACTAATCCTTTCACCATGGACTTGTCCCAGAATAAGCATGATAGTCATGCTCATGGCCTAAAACCTATAGGTGATTGGTTTTAGTGCAAGTGGGAGTTTGTTAGTGTATGCCCTAAAACCAAGTTGGTTTTTGGGATTTTTATTACGCTTATTTCGTGTTATACTTATATATGTGGCATTTTCTTTGTCATTTAATACTTGTTATTTATATTACTTAGTTTATTTGATAAAGTCCATAGAATATTAACTGTGTATAAGAGATTGTAAGAGTTACAATGATGAGACTCTTATTACACATTAAGTTATATTCTTAAATATCCCTAGTCGTAGTATTAATGAGATTGGACATCATTAATATGGGAAGACTAGCACATACTTTGCCTCTACTTAGGGTAAGTAGTAGTTGATCTCGTCAACTATGGTGTGCGACACCTAAGCTGGTATGTGGATGCTTGTTAGAGAACAAGTTCATTGGATTGATCCGCCAAGAGTTACTATTCATAGTGCTTAATGAATTATACTCTTAATGGCAATGGTGTAAGTGATCCTTAGACTTGAGATTACCATGGTATCTTGAGTGTGGATTGCTATGCTTTGACTCTATTGCTCGGTGCTCGTAAAAGAGTAGCCCATACGGTAGAGATTGGGTATAGTATGAAGCATGGAAGGATAGTGAGTAATCGATATAGGATTCACCACTCCTTATTATAGGAGAGTATATCCCGGATTGGCCACTTGTTGAAATATGACTTAAAGAATCTTTTGCGCAAAAGTGAAAGTATGACTTGAAAGAGTTTCAAGGTTATACTTTTATGAAAGTTATATTTCGGGAACAAGAAATCATTAATTAGTCATTTAAAGAGTGCGCACTACACTCTTAGACTAATTGGGATATAGTGTGGTGAAAGGATATTAATTACACGGTAACATTGTCATTGATAGGTGTAGTCTACCATATGACTTTCCTATTCACTTGGGTGGTCATGATGCATTGCTAGACGCCACTCATGATCTATAAGTGCAAATTAATTAATTAGTGAATTAATGATAAATTAAAGTGTTAATTTATCTGGCTCTTAATTAATTAATTAATGAGTTATAATTTGTACTTATTGCCAACGTGAATGGAACCTAATGGGTCACACACAATAAGAACATGGTCTTTGGGTTAAATTGTTATTAAGATAAGTATAATGATACTTATGGGGTTAATTTATGTGATAAATTAACTTAAAGGACTTAATTATAAATATTCTAAGTCTTGATGGAAATTAGTTTCCTAAAAGGAATTAAGAAGCTATTTGGTTTCCTTTTGGAATTGGTTTCCTAAAGGAATAGGATTAGCTTAAGGTAAGCTTCCTAAACCTTCTTGGTTTCCAATTGCTCTTGTTTCCTTAAAGACTAGGATACTACATCTATAAATAAGTCCATGCCTTGACTCTTGAATGATTGATGAAACACAAACACAAAATTTAGAGAGAGAAAAATTGAGAGCTTAGGTGGCGTTTTTCTCTCCAAGAAAAACGCCACACTCTCTTCTCCCTAATTGTTAGGGTTTTCACTTCTTTCTTCTTTCTTGTGTTCTTCATGAATATTCAAGGGAGCTAGCACTCAAAAGGCAAGGCAAGCAAGCCCAAAGGTTCCTAAAGATCATGTTCGTGTGGATACCGTTGGAGGCTCGACACTTGGAGGGCTTTTCATGGTAGATCAACACCTTCATCGAATAGGATCTTGCCCTTTGAAGCATAGAAACCTTCTATGCTTGAGGTATTTGTGCTAAACACCCTTTAATCGTATAGATTACATCAAAGAGATCCATGGCTAAGGTAATAAATTTTTAAATTTTCCGCTGCGTTACTCCCCTTATTACCTTACAATTTAGTGATTTGAACGTGCAGAAATTTTCGTATATTAGCTATTAGTGAATTGAACCTTTCCGAGCAAAACCCTAGAAAGTTAGAAAACCCTAATTTTGAAAACCCTAAACCCTAGGGTAAAACTCTAAACTCCAAAACCCTAGAAAGTAAACCCTAGAAAGACTTGGGGTATTTCTTGAATTTCCTTATGAAATTTCTTAGATTTTAGTTAGGTTTTTATACGGCTATTTTTCTCATGAATTTCAGGATCCGGAAGTGAGACCCAACCTTATCGCGAGATATTTTCTCAGGCTTCAAGTGAGTGTTCTTATGTGTGCATGTTGCATGAAATGCCATGTTAAACTTGACATTGTTATTTGATGAAATGTGTTACTTGAGGAAAGATGTGTACTTTATCGCATCTATTCCGCAATGTGTTACATGCTTTCACTGTTAAATGTGTTAATTGTGCTTGAGACTTCCGTGACTAACTTCACCGTTATTTCACAGTTAGTCAACCCGATCATGCTTGGGAGGTTATAAGGTGCTGGGTGTTTTAGGGCGTGTTGTTCTTTCCCCAAATGAGTTGAATTCCTCAAAGAGGCCAACTCCGAATTGAACTTTCTTGCTTGTTGGCCCTTCCAAGGTTGAGATTACTCCTTGGATGTGGTAGCCTACGGAGGTTGCAAGGTGAATGGTGGTTAGGGTACTTGCTTGTTTATACTGGTATGTTCCTTGGTGAGGACCTGAGCTATTATCTCGGTCTGAACGTCTTGGGTACATGTTTAGTGCTTGCTACTTCTGCGGTTGAGCTTGCTCCCGTAGTTGAGCCCCATATCTGCCATTGACTACTTGTTAATTAAATTGTTCACGAATTATTTATTTACTCATTAAATATTTTATTGAACAAAATTATATTTTACTGGTATGGTTGCATGACTTGAGCACTCACTGGGCTATTATAGCTCATCCCATTTATTTGTTTTCTTTAACCAGGTTTCCAAAACTACTAAAGCTAGAAAAGCTGATTTTGGACCTAGTACATGCTTTGTTTAATGTATTTGGATAGCCTAAATGTGTAGGCTTTTATTGTAAATATTATTTACATTTTGGGATGTAAAAACTCTTGTGATATTTATACTTTCAAGTAAATTTTATGAATGTATTTCTTTATGAATGCATTTTTTTTTAGCTAAGTACGCTTGGATGTTTAAGCAAGTGTGTGTTTGAGTCCTGGCGAGAGCTAGGCAGGCAGTCCGCTAAGCCCTTTGGTGCGCCTTTGGTAAGGTGGGGCTGTCACAACTAAAGCATGTTTTCAGCATTGGAATAATCAAAAACTTGAAACCAAAAGCTTTGATTTTAAGGATCTAAGATAAAACATAAATTGCAGAATTTGTTGGTAGCTATTTTGAATCACTTCTCACTTGCTAGATAATCATGTTTATAATGGCTTTAAAGCATGAATCGACCCATGGATGATATGTTTACATGTTCACAAAGTTTGGCCAAAAAGAAGAAGCATAACTGCAACAAATGTGATAATAAAAATAGCTAAAAAGTCAACCTGAAACATCAATAACAGAACTAGATATGTGACAACAGTAATACGCGGGTGGCAGATGTGTATCGCTATCCGCATATAAGGTTCTGGGAACTCATCCTGATACGCATCAATAGCGATACGCGAGTGGTGTCCGCGTATCGCCATCCGCGTATCAAGTTTTGGGAGGTATGGCAGATACGCGAAAATAGCAATACGCGGATGATTTAAAAGGATACGCGGACATCAGGCGTGTATCGACTGCAGATTTTGGCAATAAATAGGTCAATCGAACAGGTATTTCTTCTTTCTCTCTTTGCAAAACTCTCTAAAATTCCCCTCCCAACTCCATCTACGTCCCTTCTCCTTCCAATTCACCGCAAACCTCACTATAAACACCACAAACAACACCTTAGAATCAAGATTTTACATCAAATCTACACGGAAAGGGCACAAATTCACAAAAATTTCCCAAGAACCCTAATTCCCCTTTTCACTGTGGTGTCATTTCAAACCTTCTTGGACAAATTTCCACTCTTCACACATCATTGAAGCATTTGCATCACATCTCAGGTAAGATTTCATCCTTACAACTCAAGTTTAAGTCTTCAAATTCCAATTTATTGTTCATAGTGCGAAATTGTGGAGACAATGAATTTGTGTTATGCTATGTTAATTTTGATGATATAAATGCCTTATTTGTACTAGATTGAGCATGGGTAACACTTGCTTAGAGTAATGTGGAACATGAACAGGTGGATTTTGAATATAGCAATGAATTTTTGTGAAGAAAGGGTGAAATCATTACTACATGCATTTGAATGAAACTAGGGCTTAATTCCATCATAAAAAGGACATTGTAACATGAACAAAGAGTTAAATTAAGCTACATTGTAGTTAGCATGCCCAATTTGACACAAGGAAACTAAAAGAGGAACATATGCAACTATCTTAACCAAAATCAAAATAAGTGAGGACATCTTGAACCAAATGCATGATATGAATGGATGAAAAGGGTAAAATGACCATAGATGAATGAAGAATCATTTTAAGAACACCATAAAAGCATGAAAAAAACTCTATTTTGATGATTCATAAGCATGCAATTGGAAGTTGGGATGGTAAAGTAGGGGCTAGAAGACACACCAAGATTCATGCTAACTCGGAAAGAAATACAATCAATCTAAAGGCTTGCATCCATTCTTTAATCGTGAGCTAACTTTTCTTATTGTTTTAGGCAAAAATGTCTCGAAGATGAGGTAGAGCACGGGTTGCACAACAAGAAGAGGAGGAACCCGTTCCCCAATTCGACACTAGGCGTTTAACATCCATGGAGAATGAAGAATGGTACAACGCCCGAGTGCATAAAGAATTTATTAAGGAGAAAAGTTTGGACAGCGAAGTAGATTAATTCTTCCATATAAGTGCCCTTTTTGCATGAATGGGATGGGACCCAATCCTCAATCTACCAGAGCTCATCTACCCAAATTTGGTGCGCGAGTTCTATGACAATATAGATGACAAAGAAGGACATAGTGCAGCTTACCTCCAAACAACAGTTTGTGGAAAGAGGATTGTGCTACTATGGTCTTGCATCGTGGAGATGCTACATTGTATAAATGAGGGGATGGATGTGGACTACAAAAAGGAATTCAAGTGGGATGAGCAAACATGGAACATTCAAGAAGCCAAAAGACGGTTCGGGGTCCAAGAAGAAATAACCCGCCAAGGCAATTACGAAAGGACTGGCCTCTATGCCAAACTGTTTGACAATGCTTATCATATTTGCATTTTCATTTTTGCTCACAATGTTATGCCTAAACGAAGTAGCAAAAATGAAGTTAAGAATGCCAACCTTTACTTGTTGGACAAAATGGTTAATGGGCAAAGAAACGACCTTTGACGAATTTCTTTGCCTAGTATTATTATCAGTTACATGCGCACTATTGCGCGAGCTCGGGTTCCGGAAACATGTTTTGGTTTTCCCAGGTTGTTGACTAGGATCTTCGAGTTCTATGAAGTCAACACTCAAGGAGAGGCTCCCTAACTGATTCCCAAAGCAAACATTATCACCATCATCGTCCTCTGCCGCATTCATTTGAAGGATCCAAGTGTGTTAGAGCAAATTCCTGGACAGCAAGTAGGAGCACACCCCGGGGAGCACCAAGAGGACATTGAAGAATCTTCCTACCATGCCAGGCCTTCATCATCTACACAAGCAGGCCCTTCTACTGCGGCTCCTCCAAGGCGACGTACAACTCTATGGAAGCAATTGATGGAAGAAATGCAAAACATCCAAAATGACCAAAGAGAATCTTTCCAGTCCATCACACAACGGCTTGACACCATTGATGGACGGCTGCACACCTTGAAGCAAAGATGGAGAGACCAATATGACCAAACTCCCCCTTCTTAGTCATTTAGGACATTTCCTTTAACTTTTGTTAAAACATTTAAGTTTAATTTTGATGTGAACGTTACATTAACTAACATGTTTTTATTTGATATTATCCGTACTAGTGAACTACTCAAGGACCGTGATAGCTTATTCGAACTGCTCGAACATATGAACAAGGGAGTTTTATTGCTTTCATACTTCTATTTCTCTTTTTCCTTTCTCACATTGAGAATAATGTGTAATATAAGTGTGGGGGGAGAGGGGGGAAGGTTTTGGAGGTTATATTCATTTGTTTGAAAATGAAGAACATGGGTTGTGGAAAAAGGTTGATTGGAAAGTTGGTATGTTATTGTGTTTGACAGGCAGTTTAATCCATTTATAGGGGAAACTCCATCAAAATTTTTTCAAAATGTTTCCAATTTAACTATTTTTCATAGGTTTTCAAAACACTCCCAAAGTTTGGAAGGCTATCACGATCTAACTTGGTTTTGGCAAAAAAGTTAGCCTGTTAAAAACATCTTCTATTTGTTGAACTAATTACATGTAATTCCTTAAAATAGCTTGATCCAAATAAAGAGTAATCATTATTATGTAATGAAAATTCTTGTTTTGAGAAAAGTACATTAGGAGAGGTAGAAGTGATTATGCCTAAAATGGACACAAGTTTATGTTGAGCTTGTTTTCTTTATTCGGTCTTACAAAAGAAACAAGGAATATAGAAGGTTAAGGGGTCCAAATGCTTTATGATTATTAGTTTAAGAGGGAAAATAATATGAAAAAGAAGATGTGATGAAGAAAACAATTTCTATCTAGTACTTAATAACCGGGAATCTTCATCTAAAAATGTCGATTTTCACGTCAAACGGTACTTAGAAAAAGAAAAGGCAATAGCAACTTGAGAGTAGAAATTGTTGAGTAACCAGGGGGTCTTCATCTAAAAATATCGATCTTGCGTCAAAAGATGATTTTTCACTTCTCAAGTAAGCAATTGAACAAAGGAAAAATAAATGAAGTGTTGAGTAACCGAGGGTCTTCATCTAAAAATGTCGATCTTCGCGTAAAAAGACAACTTCATATTGTGCCAAACGCATGTGAACTATCCCTCTTTTATGACATAATCTTAAGGTGTAAAGACTACTTGATTAGCTATATGCATTGCTATTTGTAAAACTTAGTAAGGCAAAGAAACTTACTCCAAACTAAGTGAAATTTATGATATAATTACTTTTCCTTCACTTAATATTATAAGTACCTAGAAAAACAAGGTGCATTACATAATGATTATTTACTTGAGTAATTTGGACAAAATTATTTGAGAAACATACATGAATTATTCTCAATGCTTGAATCATTATTTGATCCCTTAATTTTCTAATTGCTTGAGGACAAGCAATGATTCAAGTGTGGGGGAGTTTGACAAGTGAAAAATTTGCCCATATTACCATATATATTAGTTGGTATTTTTAGTGTATTTTTAGTAAAGTTATTATACTTTTTGACTTTAAATAACATGTTTTCATTCAGTAGGGTTCATTTTCCAGAATTAGGGTTTTTGCATCTAAAACTATTATTTTGAGTATTTAATTCACAAACTGATATTTATTTTTGCAAATTCATCAAGAACGGCCAAGATCAAGGTGATTAAGTGAAATAGTCAAGGTAAAGAATTATTGGAAGAAGAAATGAGCAAAATGTGAAAAATTAGAAAAATCAGCAAATATTCGAAGAAGGTCATGAAAAAGGATCAGGACACTTGGAGGGACAACTCAGCAAAAATTTACACAAGTGGGACCAGGAAACACAATCCGCGAATGACGATACGCGGACAACCAGCCGCGTATCGCAACCGACTTGCCAAACAATACAAGAAAAAAGATCATTAGTGACAACATTTTTTAGTGACAAAATAATATTGTCACTAAAGGTTAATTTCAGTGACAACACCAAATCTTGTCGCAATTGTTTGTGTCTTCAGTGACAACAACAAAATGTCGTCACTGATTGCATCCCGCCTTTGGCGCCAACTTTTATTACTGACAAGAGATAAATGTTGTCACTAAATATTAAGTAATAGTGACAACATTCTTCATGTTGTCACTGAAAATATGGCAAAAAAATTAGTGACAACTATTATCATCACAAAAAATGTACCCCTTTATTGACAATCACATGCTTTGTCACTGATACATATTCAATGCATTACTGACAATATTAATCGTTACTAAAACAATATCTTATTCTGACAACTAAAATATGTTGTCACTAACTCCAATTTTTTTTGACAACATTCGAGAGTTGTCACTGAAAATATGTGTAATGGTATTAGTGACAACAAATGCCGTCACTAAAAACATTAACTTTTTTTTTTGTTTTTATCCACGGTATTAGTGACAACTTATATCGTCATAGATTCCTCTATATTCTCTGACAAGAAACATGTCATCACTAAAAAATCATTTTCTCTGACAACATTCATACGTTGTCACTAAAATATATTAAACATATTAGTGACAACTGATGTCGTCACTAAAGCTTTAACATTTGTAATTTTTTGAAGGTATTAGTGACAACTTATATCGTCATTGATTCCCTATTTTCTCTGACAAAATTCATATGTTGTCACTAAACTATATCTAATAATATTAGTGACAACACGTGTCGTCATAAAATCTCTATCACTTTTCAAAGTATATCTAAGACATTAGTGACAACAAGTAGTCATCACTGTATCCTCACATTTACTGACAACACAAAAATGTTGTCAATAAAGTTTGGACTTTTTTTAATAACTTTTATAATTCAAATGGATGGTATTAGTGACAACTTGTGTTGTCAATAAATATTGGACCTTTTATGACAACCTCATTAGGTTGTCACTGAAGATAGTATTTTTTATGACAACTATCTTAAGTTGTCATTAAAAATACTCTCAGCCATTAGTGACAAGCACGTTGTCACTGAATCTTCTACATTTTTTGACAACATCATAAACTTGTCACAAAAATATAGGCTCTTTTGAAAACATGTTATTGGGAGGAATTAGTGACAACATTATCGTCACTAAACATTAACATTCTCTGACAAGAATATTTTGTCACTAAATAGCATTTAAAGTTAACCTATTCACGTTGGGGAAAAATTAATTCAATGGGATTAGTGACAACATAAGTTGTCACTGAACATTCAACATTCTCTGACAAGAATATGTTGTCACTAAACTCAATTTAATGTTAACCTCCTCATGTATGAAAAATTAAATCAACGGGATTAGTGACAACATAAGTCGTCACAGATTCTACGTACTAGTGACAACATTTCTCATCACTATATCTTGATCTTTTTCTGACAACTTGAATGGGTTGTCACTAAAGTTAGACTTTTTGTTTTAACATTTAAATTTAAAGCATCAGTGACAACCTATGCTTTAATTGAATCTATACCTTTTCTGACAACTATATCATGTTGTCACTTAAAGGGTATCTTTTTTTATAACTTCCACAAGTTGTCACTGAAATATATCTTGTATGTTAGTGACAACATTTGTCGTCACTAAGTATTTTTATATTTGTGTGTTATCTACGTATATATATGTATGTATATAAGTACATAGTGTACATATATAAGTATATATATATACTTGTATACACACACACATACATATATATATGCACACACACACATATGTGATTATATACATACTTATATACATACATACGTATGTACATACATGTGTGTGTGCATAGATACATACATACATGCATACATTTATATATATACACACAGACACAAATATACATATATACATATGCATATACACATATACACATGTGTGTGTGTGTGTATGTGTATATGCATATGTATATATGTATATCTGTGTGTGTATGTATACATAAATGTATGTATGTATGCATATGTGTATGCATATGTATATATGTATATAAATGCATGTATGTATGTATGCCTACACACACACACATATAAACATTGTATACATTCATACGTGTGTATATATGCACATTGTCTACATACACGTGTGTGTGTGTGTATACATACCTATTTGCACAGTCTCCATCATTCCAATGCTATATCTCAGATTCTCCATCTCACGATGGACAGTTCCACTTATATTTTCGTTTATATTTTTGAGAAAATCTTTGTCCGTCTATAATAATTCCATGTCTAGACTCGATCGGTCCCGATCTAGACCCGTTACTAATAACATATGTAGCGTTGTCAATAGTACGAATCTAGGCTTGGACACGATTGGAACCCATTTTCCCTTAATAAAATCGGGTTGAATCCGAAATATTCTATTTCGACTCGGACCCAAGCTAAACCTATTTATATGTATGTATGTATATGTTTTATACTTTCAATACCTAATATATTCAAACAATACGCGCACGCACAGGTGTATTTTACACTTTTAATAATCAATATGTAATGGATAATAATTTTTTCACTGTTTAGATCCAGACCTGATCGTACCTGAATCTGAGAAACCAAATATTGGACCCATCAGGTAATGGGTCGAAGTCCAAAACAATATCACTTAATCGGGTCAAGGTCGAAATTAAAATTTCAAACCCAGCCCCGACCCATTACTGCTTAAAAAAAAAAAACACTTTGAGAAAAAGTAAAATGAAAGTTAAACACCGTTCCCCCCCAACCTTGTTGCACCAAAAAATCAAAATTCCCTCTCCAATACACTCGTCCCTACCAAATATTTTCCAATTCCCCATTCTTCACCAATTTCTTCTCTCTCTACCAAATTCAGCTACCTTCTTCGTCCCTATTCCAGCTGGGAAAATAGTGCAAAATCAAAGTTTTGCACTCTTCGTCCCTATTCTAGCTGGGAAAATAGAGCAAAATCAGAATCTGCACTTTCATCCCTATTCTAGCTGGGAAAATAGAGCAAAATCATACATCTATTCATCTGCACTGTTCGTCTCTTTTCCAGCTGGGAAAATATAGCAAAATCAGAGACTTGTTCAGCTGCACCCTTCGTCCCTATTCCAGTTGCGCCACATTCATCCCACATTCAGAAAGTGATTATATTTTACTGGGAAAATCGAGCAAAATCAGAGATGAGCAAGGGAACAATTGAACGCAAGTGGAAGTTGAAGAAGAGGTGGAAATCTCTATTTCTGTAGAAATTCCAGCTGAGAAGGAGAAGCACGAACCCCTCCTCGTACGATTTTCAACCATTTTTTTTTCTTCTTCTTGTTATGTAAAGTATGGCTTGCAATCAAATCCCTAATTTTAGTTGGACCCTAGCTTAGGCTAATGCTGATTTTCCCCTAAATTTCGTTTGGTAATTTTGTGATGCATAAAGCTTTGTGCTTTTGTGGTAGGTAAATCTGCTAGCAGGGGCGAAACCCATTCAAATTGAAAAAGGGAGAATAGGTCGGGGAAAGAGGGAGAGAGCAAATTGGGGTTAGGTCTGAAAGATTGATTACAAGTTAGCAAGGGTGAACCATTGAAATTGAAGAACTGAAGTAAGAAGAAAGATTTTGATTAATCAAAACTGATAGCATGGCATAGCTGGTGGCACCTGCTCTCCATAACTCTTGAAAGCTTTATGCAATTTGCAAATTTGAAGATACAACTAGCTGCACCCTATCAACAACCACCGATCCACCATTGCCCCTTCTGAGTAAGTATTTCGCCTGTTGGAAAATGCAGACCACCATATATTAGTAGTATTTTTCATTTTCATGTGCTGTGAATGTGGACTTTGTGTTTACTAAAGACATGGATATGGGGTGGGGTGGGTGGAAGGAATGTGTACTAACTACTTAGACAGAAAGAGAGAGAAGAAAGGTGTTTTGTTGTTGTTGTTGTTGTTGTTGTTGTTTGTGTTGCTATTTGTTTCATGGTTAACAGTTTGGCAAAGAGCGATGTTAATTTGGTGTATAGAATAGTAGTCCTATTGCACACTGGCAAGGTTTCATAGATTATAATGTGTGTTAATTTGATAAACAGTAGACTAGTACACATTTGAGTGATTATGGTGTGGAAAATGTTACCAATAATGTGCAGTAGATGAGTGTAGTCTAGTAGACTGAAGGTTCAAGAAGAAGAACGCTAAGAGAATAAGACCAAATGTATCAGCAGATGTAATTGTTCTTACTATAAAGGCATGTATGTGGGGTTTTGGGGACTAGGGCAGTGAAGGAATGGGAAGGGCTATTAAGGGGTTAGATTAGGACTGAAAGGGAGGGTGAGAAGGCAAGGGAAAGGTGGGGGAAGTTGATTGGATACATGCATAGTGGTCTTTGGTGAGGAGACTAACAAGTCAATAATAATTTATACCAATAATATTTTATAGCAGTATTTTTAGCAATTAACAGTGTCACTGTTAACATGTAATTACCAATTAGATCAAACTTTTTTGAATTCTAATTTAATAGCAGTATTGGCTTGTTCCAAAAAATAAAGAAGTTTTTGTTTTTTATTGCCATTTGTTACAAAAAGGATTTATAGTCAATCTAAAAGAGAAAACAATCTGGAAAAACAACCCATGCCCACAAATTATGTGGTCTAAAATTTGCCATAAATTTCTCTGCAATTCTTTAAATAAAGTAAATCTCTCTTGTCTCATTGTTAAATCTCTTATGTGTGTGCTATGCTTTAAATTTTCAGGTTTGGTTCCAGTTAATAGGATATTCGATAGGGATCGGGTTTGTCCTATGTATTGAGGCAGGTGCTGGCCAGGTTGTAAAAGTAAGTCAAGATGTATAACATTGATAACCAATATAGTGGGTGAAGCATGTGCCAAGAAAACTAAGTATTCATATAGAGAAATCATATAGAAACGCAGATGGTTTGAAATTACTAGTATCATTACTATGTCTCTTTGTAGTAGTAGATTACTATGTCTTTGAATTACTATGTCTCTTTGTTGAATTTGGGTTGCTACCTGTAATGCCTAGTAGCAATTTCAGCTTCAAAAGCTATTTGTCTTACTGTTAAAGTTTTGAGAATGTCTTTAGTTATGTCTCCGATGAAATGCATAGAATCAGCCATCAATATGTGCAATTAAGTTGCAGTAGAAAATGCTTGGTTGTTAGTTTTTTTAATTTTTCAGTTTCCTAGTGTTTTGATTCATTTGGTTGTATTTAGAAGTTTTATATGTTACATGATAAAGGTCTTTTTACTACGACTTTTTAGTGTTTGCTACGGGAAATTGGAAAATATTCTCTAGCAACATGCACTTTTCATTTCTAAGACTATTGGTACGTGATCTTTTATTGATTAAAAAATATCAATCATATCTGGAAAATGCCCACAAATAACAAGAAAAAGTGTAACTTGTGTTAAGAAAATACAATTAGTTTGCTACAATATTGATGATACTTTCGAATGGAAACATTAATTCGTAGTTTAAAACATAGTTAATGGTCTCTTTCTTTTGCTAGTGTGGACCATTTTAGTTTAGCAATTATAGAATTTGCAACTTGAAGTCAAACTGCTACTTCATAATATTCTAGAAATGACCATGGGATTATAACCTTTGTAATGGCGGTGATTGCCTCTTTTTTTTTTTATTTTAAAGTCACCTCATCTTTGATATTTTTTATTTTTCAAAGATAATCACATCCATATTTTCCTTAGATTTTAGCTTTCCGTTGGTGAACGAATGATGTCAAATGTATTAGATGCCTGTTCTCAAATCACATGTAAGAAAATTATGCAATTTTTGGGAACAAATTTGAGCTTATAGTTTCTTTATTTATAGATATATTAAATGATGCTTTGGGAATTGTGTAGGCAAAGCATATCTTCGGATCATATAGCCTGCAAGTGATTTGCTTTTGAAACAAGATATCAATGTCTTCACGTCACTTAACAGAGAATCTGCAATATTACTTAGATTCTTGTTGTTTGTTTCTTGCATGATACAGTATATTATTTGCTACTATGATTGTACTAAGTTAGAGGTTGAACTGTTTTGCGTGTCTTGAGTTCGCATATAATTATAGATCCCATGTTCTTAATCCATATATATTTAAGAAACAAACTAAAGCTGATATGTCTTAATCCCCAACAAAACAAACACACTTGCTTTCACTTGTGTATGTATAGGGAGTCAAAACTAGTAGTACTAGTATAAATGCAGCCCTAGTACAATAAAACACTGGATTGATTAGACTCCTTTAATCTATCAATAGACAAAAGACACTAGTAGGATACAAATAATTACTTACTTACTCATCCTGCTCCATTAACATTGAACATTTGCTGATGTAATTATAAATTTCTGGACTTATATTATAACATGACATTTTTTCTTTCTTTCTTTTTTTTTTTGGGCATGCATTAATCAACTTTTCTGTAATTTTGGGAAATTTTTTGAGTTTCTATGGCATTTTCATTTTCGAAAATATTTGACTAATATTTCTTTAATCATTTTGTTGAAGGAATTTTAGAATCTCAGTTGTAAAATATAAGAATTTTAGAACATCATTTTGTTGAAGTAAATGACTTAGTTGTTTTACAAACTTGATGGGCTAATTTTGTCAAAGGTAAACTAGTTCTTCCCTCTTCTTCTTCTTCATCTTCTTCCTCTTATTCTTCTTCTTCCTCCTCCTCCTTTTGAACTTAAGAAGCTAAATTGCTCCCACCCAAAATGATAGGGGATCATAATTGTAATTGTACCTATTTTCTGTATTAGAATTTTGATTCAAAATTAAATTGTAAAAGACATCTACTTTCACGAGACGAATATGTGAACAACTTCCTAAAGAAATTCTAGATATATCAATGGCCCTATTTTGCAAGTCCAATAGGCTATTAAAATACTAGTATTTTGGAATTATAGCTTAGTTAAGAAGATATTAACAAACTTTGCAGCTTGTTAGTCTTGTTTTTTAATTTGTTATCGCATCTTTACCTTTCATTTTCATTTGATTTTTTGACTTTTTTGATGTTCTGTTCAAATTTAATTGGTTGTTTGTTGACCTTGATTGGGTTCTAGGCTTATATGCATGACCATACCACATCGCGACTCATCAAGCTCAACTAGCGACTATCTATTCCTTTCTACCTAAGCTCCACTGCCAACTCCAAACCTAGGAACCTTAGTTCCATCTCGTTCTTTCGATGTAATTTTGTTATTTTTTTTTTGGAAAAGCCACAATTTTGTTTCTGTTGTGTTTACGTGAAAAGAGAAGAGGGGAGAGGAATATCTTTTTTTTTAATTTTTTTGAAAGAAGTAAGCTTATATATGTTATTATGCTATATTTGCTATTTGTTGATTTCGTTTTCATATCAAGTGCTTTGTGTCTTGATAGTAACTAGAGTATGATTTATGTTCTTTAGGTAAAAGGCTGGAATAACATGGATAAAAGTTGGATGCAAATTAAAGATCACCTAAACAGCAAGTATTTAGATGGTGTTAATGAATTTATCAAATTTGCTTATTTAGGAAAGGATCCGAATTGTAAACTTCCTTGTCCTTGTAAACAATGCAACAACTTTGATTCACAAACTATGGAGGTTATGGATGAACATGTTAGTTGTAAAGGAATAGTTGAAAGTTATACTAGGTGGATATATCATGGTGAAAGTTTAGATGACTCTGATGGTGATGAGAATGATGAAACAGATATTGATGATAAAAATAGTGATTGTGATGATATCGAAGAAATGTTGAATGATGTTGGAGTTGCTAACTTTGGTGAGAATTGGAGGAGTTCGGGAGACTGTGGGAGAGATGATTATCGTAAGCCTGAAGGTGAAGCAAGTAAATTTCTTAGATTGTTATCCGAAGCTGAACAAAACCTCTATCCAGGCTGCGACCGTTATTCAAAGCTTTCTTTCATTGTCCATATTCTCCATTTGAAAACAATGAATCAGTGGACTTGCAAATCTGTTGATATGTTGCTCAAATTTCTCAATGAAGTGTTTCCTATGGCATCAATTCCTAGTTCGTACTATGATGCTAAAAATTTCATTAGAGAATTAGGTCTCAAGTGTGAAAAAATACATGTTTGTGAAAATGATTGTGCACTCTACTGGAAAGAAAATGCCTCCCTTGATCATTGTCCAAATGAAAAATGTAAAGCACCTAGGTATAAGTCTCCTGGATCCAAAATTCCTAAAAAGGTGATGCGATATTTTCCATTGAAGCCGAGGTTGCAACGATTGTTTGTTAATAAAGAGATTGCGCAGGATATGAGGTGGCATAATGAGAGACGAGTGGATGATGACAACACGATGGCCCACCCAGCTGATTCAATAGCTTGGAAGGAATTTGACAAAATTCATGAATCTTTTTCTGCTGATCCACGAAATGTGAGGTTGGGACTTGCAAGTGATGGTTTTAATCCCTTTGGAAATATGAGTAATACATATAGCATATGGCCTGTGATACTTGTTCCCTATAATTTGCCACCTTGGAAATGTTTGAAAGATCCATTTTTCCTATTATCAATGATTATTCCTGGTCCTAAATGTCCTGGAAATGATATTGATATTTTTTTTCGACCTCTAATTGATGAGTTGAATGAGTTATGGTCTTCAGGTGTTGAGACATATGATGCTTCGATTGGAGAGATGTTCCTTTTACGTGCTGCGCTTCTTTGGACGATTAATGATTTTCCAGCTTATGGCTATCTGTCAGGGTGGAGTACAAAGGGTTATGATGCGTGTCCTATTTGTTTACATGACACTACTAGCTGTTTATTTAAAACATGGAAATAAGTGTTGTTACATGGGACATCGTCGATTTTTGCCGCCTGATCATAAATGGCGGAGAGAAAAGAAGGCTTTTAATGGTGAGAGAGATCTTAGACAACCTGTTCAAATTTTGTCTGGTGAAGAAATATTGCAACAACTTCGGGGTATTGAACAGGTTGAGTTTGGAAAGGCACCTAATCTGCTTAAACAGAAGAAACGAAAGCGTAGGGAAAGCAATGTAAATTGGTCCAAGATAAGCATATTTTTTGAATTGCCATATTGGAGTACGAACAAATTGCGACACAACTTGGACTGTCATGCATGTTGTGAAGAATGTGGCTGAAAGTCTATTAGCAACATTAATGAGCACTGGTGAGAAAAACAAGGACACTTTGAATGCTAGGAGAGATTTGAAGGAAATGGGTATAAAGAAAGATTTGCATCTCCAAGAGGATGGTGATTCGTATATAATGCCAGCTGCATGCTACACTTTATCACCTGAGGAGAAGCAAAAACTGTGTCAGTTTTTAAGCTCAATCAAATTTCCAGATGGATTTGCCTCCAATATAACTCGGTGTGTTAAGAAAACTCAAAGCCAAATTTCCGGTATGAAGAGTCATGATTATCATGTATTCTTACAGCGATTACTTCCACTGGCAATCCGAGGAATGCTACCAAAGGAAGTTTCTCAAACATTAGTAGAGCTAAGCAATTTTTTTAGAAAACTTTGTTGCAGAACTCTACATTTGGATGAGTTGGAAATACAAGAGAAGAATATTGCTTTAATACTATGCAAATTTGAAAAAATATTTCCTCCGTCTTTTTTTGACATAATGGTCCACTTAATGGTTCATTTGCCTGTTGAAGCCAAAATTGCTGGTCCAGTACAATATCGATGGATGTTTCCATTTGAAAGGTAAAAAAGAAAAATCTTTTTTGGAAAGTAATTGTTTGATTTTATTAGAGAAATTATAAGCTTTAATATTATTGACATTAATTTTCTGAACATAGGAAAATGGGTCAATACAAACGATATGTTCGTAATAGGGCTCGACCAGAAGGGTGCATCGCAGAGCGTTACTTGGATGATGAATGTCTTACATTCATTTCTAGGTACTTGCGAAATGTTCCAACAAGGTTTAATCATATGGAACGAAATTCAGAGAGGGTTGAAGCCTCTGGGGAGTTATCTATTTTTTCAAGTATTGCCCGACCTTTTGGGGCAACAATGCTTGGTTGTTTGGATGATGCTGAATTGAGAATGGTTCACCTGTACATCTTGAAAAATTGTGAAGAGATAGACGAGTACATAAGGTAGGCAACCTTTATATGTTGACATCGTTGAAGTTTTAATTTTTTTTTACCTTTATATCGGTTAATAATAAGTTATGGCTAATGAACTAATATTGTTTGCATAGGGAACATGATGAAATTTTGCAAAAGCAAAATTTGCCTAATATCCAACAACAACAAGATTTAGAATTTCCAAAATGGTTTGACGAACGTGTAAGTATACAATAAGCATAACTTAAATTTCTCAATTCCTCGTAAAACTTGTAAGTTGGTTAATAAATTACTAGTTGATTGTTATTTGACATAGGTTTCTCAATTGCATGCACTTGGGGGATGCCATGATGAACTCTTGTCATTGGCTAAAGGACCATGATGTTCGAGTGAACAGATACCATGGTTGTAATGTTAATGGGTATAGGTTCCATACCAAAGATCGTGAGAAGGAAAGGAAAACACAAAATAGTGGTGTTATGGTTAAGGGGGAGCATGATAATGAAGAAATCAATTTCTATGGTATACTTACTGATATCTTAGAGGTGGAATACCCACTTAGTCAAAATCGAGTGGTATTGTTTAAATGTGACTGGTTGGATTTAAGAAATAATTCAGGAATCAAGTTTGACAAGCAGTGGAACATCACTAGCGTTAATATGTCAAAGAAATGGTACATCGACCAACCATATATATTGGCATCCCAAGCTGCACAGGTTTTTTATCTCAAGGATATGAAACTTGGTGGTCATTGGCATATAGTAGACATGGTCAGTCCTCGTGGATCATATGATGTGCTTGAGAAACAAGAAAATGATTTGGTTGGTGATGATGAGGCTTATCAAGAAGATGATGCTTGAAGATTTTATTAGTGTGCAACAAAATGATGAATTGCAGTCTTTAAGACGAGGGGATGCATTAGCAGATGAGAGGATTGAAGCTAATACTTTAATTTCTAGAAATTCAACCAAAAGTGCACGAGGGATAGATGATAACTTCATTGATGATGAAGACATTGAGCAGTTTTCTAATACTGAAGATGAAGATGAACATATAGTTGCAAGTGATGACTATGATTCGGATTGAACATGTGTTGCACAATACCATTTATAATGAAGATTTCTTTCTGCATAGTTGCTGGTTTGTCTGACTTTCTTGTACAAATCAGTGTAACTTATTGTTTTTCAATGTTCTACCTCTTGCAAAGTGTCAATCAATGATGTTCACTATGTAGAAAACATGAAACTTAGGTTGTTTATGATACCAATATTGTTTGGCTAGTGTATATTTTTTTTTCTAGTTAAACTACTTTTTCAATGTTGTCCCTCTTGCAAAGTGGCAATCCATGACATACAAATAGCATAAAACATGAAATTCAGTTTGTCTATCATACCATCAATTTTTTGCCATATGAATAATAATTTTTTTCTTGTTCTAATTGTAGATGGCTGGACCTGGGAAAAAAGGCCATGCCCCTACGAGACTAAGTGGAGGTACAAACACTTTAGGTCCACAACAATGTAGACCCAATGCAGGTGATCAGGTATTGAAAAAAAAGGTTTGAATATATTTTTTCTTACTTCAAAATGCATATCTTTCATGGATATTTGTTTTTGTTGTTAATAGCAAGCTGGTGCAACAAAAGTTATTTACCGGTCAATGCAAGTAGTAAAGCAAGACCCTCATCTGAACGTGAAGCGACAGCATTGTCACTTCAATCTAAATTGAATTCAACTAGTCAGGTATCGAGAATACAGTTAAAGGGTTTGTGATTTTCGTATGAACATGTAGACTTAGAGCAATAGTATTCATAAACATTGTCATTGTTGTAGGTTGGTGCATCAAACACTGGTGTAGGTTCGGGATCTAGCTTGGGACGAAAAAGAACAATTCAAATGCGTCTGTTTGCAGAAACCGAGGTTGGTGCTATACTCTATATGGTCTAAATGATTGGTTAACATTTCAAACATTGTGATATTAAAAAATGAAGCAAAAGTTTTAACAATTTAAAAGCCACCTGTGATAGCATAGGACATTGAGATATTACAAAAAAAAGAAATAGAAGTTTTAACAATTTGTAAGCCAACATCAGTTCCCGTAAGTTCCTCCGTTGAATTTCTTGACCTCTGCTGCTGATTTAGTTCCATTGTTGGGTTCCACTTGTTTTAACATATTTGCCAATATATGGTTTCGTTAATAAGTTTCATAACTATAAGGGAATTTAGTTTCATTATTTTATTCCAAAAATTTCTCCATTTTTTAAATAGTAGTAGAAGCTGCAAAAACTGTGAAAGACAGGTAAAGTAGCATCAGATTTTAGCAATGAGCATATGCCTGGTTTATTTTTCTGTTTTCCCTCTTCATCCAAACATTTTTCAAGTGCTTGTTGTAGCTTTAATTCCGTCTTTATTCTTCTCTTTTTAGATGATAATTACTACTAGACATGTCATTCATGATTGATAAGAATTTGTCCATAAATAAATTTCATTCAACATTTTTCTGCTACATTGCTAGGAATTCTTGTAGCAATTTCGAAAAATCATTAGCTTACTGTCAAAGTAATAAGGCTCGACTAGAAGTAAAGTATAATGGAACATTTTAAACAAAATTAATGCAACCAGAACATGTATAATGGAACCTTTAAAAAAAAAATGCAACCAGACAAAGTAGTCAATTTGGGCTGCCAGACAATTACAATTATCTTTTAATCTTGTTTCCAAATTTGAAAGTCTACCATACGGTTGTTGATTTCAATAATTTCTGCTTATGAGTGTGTAGACATGCCGTATGAGTGTCTTTTCATTTTTAATGATATTATCTTGATGCACACAAGCGTCATTGGTAGACTTTTCAAGTGGCATGATTAGACTTTTCAACTACTAAAAATATGTAGAGTTTGTGGTCCACATTCTTTATCCTTTACTTCTTCCAGCCCCAAATTAATGTATCAAAGTTCTTCTACACTTCATTCACTTTGAAAAGAACCCTTTGAAAGTTATCATGAATTTTGAGTTGTTAAGAACAATAAAAACATTAAGGAATGAGAAGCTTAGGCTGCCAAAACAGTTTTTGGAAAAAAAATCAGCTATTTTAAGTCATAAACATATAGTCGTTGAGCCATGATTCTTATGGTATGAATATATTTATGTTCTAATTCACGTTTATATCATTTGTCTTTGGATAATAGGAACCAAATTCAAGTACTGATGGAGCCACTACAAGAGCAGACGGGGATGGTCGGATATCACCCACGACTCTTGAAGTTCAAGCTAATGTCAATCTTACCTCACAACATGAAGGATCTGACCCTTACATATCATGTGGTAGTAATAGCAACGAAGGGATTGAAGCCGTTCAAAATGAAAACAGTGACAGTTAATAGACTTTCTTTCACTACTTTATTACACCTTTAAGAACTTTAGTTTTGAAGTCCATTAACCAAAATTTACATCCTATTTTGGTTAGGCGTCAAACTATTGAAGCGAGGAAGAGGACTTACACGCAATATTGCACTGACTAAGAAGAAAAATGTTGGAGAAAAGGTCAAAGTTCATGTTTCCAAGACAAGTGGTAGATTGATTGGAGATGGTGCACAGGAGTTTATCTCTGAGGCGTCATGTGTGATTCGGCACTTTGGCAAGTGGCAAGCCCCAAAATGGGCAAAGCTTCCACAAAGTGACCGAGAAGCATTATTGAAAATGATCAATGTAAGTTAATTTGTTCTAGTAAATGAAATATTTTTATTTTTTGCTAATCTGGTTTATTCTAACTCAAAGTTGTGTTCAAATGCAGAATAATTTTCTTCATGAGGAAGGTGACCATATTGAACCAGCAGTTGCTTAAGCAACTCAATGTTCAGTATCGAAATAGGCGGCACAATTTTCACAAGTTCTTCAAAAGTTTCAAGACGAAGGAAGAAGCTCTTTCAAATTGCCCTCCACAAATGGAAAAAGATGATTGGGTTTATCTCTGCAATTACTTCTGTAGTGAAGAATTTCAGGTACTTGGCACATAATTCACACAATTTACACTATATCCATATCTATCTTTGTTCTTTGACCAAGAAGTTTACATTCACTAAATGTAGGCCATAAGTAGACGGAATGCCATTAATAGATCAAAGCTCAAATCAGCTCACACCGGTGGAACTAAATCATTTTTACGTCACAAGACTGAACGGGTATAGTGCAACATATTTTTATTTTATACTATGATATCAGGTTTCTAACTTCTTTTACATAATAGGAAGTAAAAGAAGGACGTCAAGTTGGACCTATTGAACTATATGATATGACTCATTTCAGTAGGAAGAAAAATGCTATGGTTGATGAGCTATCGGCAAGTAACTCAGTGAGTTCCAATATACTTGTATTTACATAGCTTTTGCAATATTTGAATAGGTAATAACTCACATTGTATAACTAACAAGATGATACTTGTTATTGTAGGTTAAGTTGAAGGAGCGGTTAAGTGAATCTCAAGAAAACGGCACGAGTAGAACGGAGGAGGATATATGCATGGAAGTAATTGGGCACATACCTGGACACGTACGTGGTCGTGGTGTCTCGAGGACAGCAATGATGGTTGAGCAACTTGCCGAGATTGAATCCCTCAAAACAAGAGCTGAACAAGCTGAGAAAAGAGCTAGTGATTTGGAAGCGCAAGTTCAAGCACAACAAAAGGTGATGGATAGGCTTGAGACCCAACAAAGGCATACGAACTAGCGTCCTTGATGCATTAACTGCAAAGTTTGGATTGCAATTGCCAAGCAATGAGAATGCATCTTCTAGTTGGTAAGTAGTATTTGAAAAATTATTTGTGTGGAATTGGGCCTTTTTGGAATCAAAAGAAGGTGAACCTAAATCTAGAAATGACGGTTCAATAAATTAGGAAGATTATTAGATATGAACGTGCAAAATGCCTCTTGTCCCTTCAATAAATTATTATTATCAAAAGTCCAATTTCCTAATTGACTTGAAATGCTTATATATTGCCTAATTGAGAACAACATGTGGGATTCACTAACTATTTTTTTTATTTAGAGTACCATTTCTTAAAGCATTCAATCTCTTTTTTGGCCTGTGGCAAGTGACTATTTTTACCATTATTTTACTTGTTTTCTCAAGTTATGTATCTTTCGGGGGTCAAGGATGACACAAGACAATTTGTTGTTATTGGTTATCATGTTGTTTTGCACAATTTAAGGTAAACATGTTGGTTGTTGAGATAATTATTGTCTAGTCAACTGTTCTATCTCGGATGGTATGCTTCATATCAGTTATATGTTGTTATGTACTCAAGGTTGTGAATGCAATTATTTGCATTTTTACTCAAGTGCTACACTTTAATTCATCATTACTCTTACTATATAACTCAGATAAGCACCATATTTATAGCAATGAAAACCAAAATCTAAGCACTAAAATCATTATGAAGATCCCACTCTATAAATAAATCATAAGCCATTCAAAAATAGTCCACAAGTTGGAAGCTAGTTAAACCTGTTATGAACAGGTTCAGAAATTCAGTCAAATTCACAGAATTTCTGGTACTAATTGACAATGAATTAGACAATAAAACTTATACCGTTGGAAAGATCTATGAATCTAGTTTCTAACGCAACAAACGGATCTAAATTTCTAGTTTTCTACCCCAAGTTATGACCAATTTCCCAAGACTGCACAGTGCTGTCTGAACAGCACTGTAGCCTAGTCAACTGTTCAATCTCGGATGGTATGCTTCATATCAGTTATACGTTGTTGTTATGTACTCAAGGTTGTGAATGTGCAACCTTAAACTAGAAGCATGTGTTCTAGAAGGTCTTAGACTAATGGTCCTTCATCAATTTTTGAGGGATTTTTTTGCTAAAATTTAAAGTAGTATAACCTCATCATAATTAATTGAATGAGCTGTAGCATCCTTATGGAACATAGCTGAATTTTGGTTCTATTTAGCCTTCGCTTTCCTATTGGTGTTAGAGGTTGGAGCTTAGAACTTGTTATACTAAAAAAACTACTAGCACGGGCCTTGGTTTAATGGTTGGTTGATGTTTTTATTTGTTTGGTTAGTTGCTCAATGATTAAGCCAATCTTGATAAAGTTATTCTAGCTCAAATAGTGGAGATGATCAGTGTACCTCGGAACCTACATATAATTAAGGTCTTACTTAGCATCATTAATCAAGATTAGACATTGAACTCAAGATTTAAACCCTTAGCCCCAGCTCTCATTCTAACTAGGACTTAATTCCACCAAAAGACTCTCAAAGTGTCCCAAAACAATCACCTTAAATGGAAGGAAAAAGTTGTCCAAAACCAAAACAGTTTACTCAAGTGCTACACTTTAATTCATCATTACTCTTACTATATAACTCAGATAAGCACCATATTTATAGCAATGGAAACCAAAATCTAAGCACTAAAATCATTATGAAGATCCCACTCTATAAATAAATCATAAGCCATTCAAAAATAGTCCACAAGTTGGAAGCTAGTTAAACCTGTTATGAACAGGTTCAGAAATTCAGTCAAATTCACAGAATTTCTGGTACTAATTGACAATGAATTAGACAATAAAACTTATACCGTTGGAAAGATCTATGAATCTAGTTTCTAACGCAACAAACGGATCTAAATTTCTAGTTTTCTACCCCAAGTTATGACCAATTTCCCAAGACTGCACAGTGCTGTCTGAACAGCACTGTAGCCTAGTCAACTGTTCAATCTCGGATGGTATGCTTCATATCAGTTATATGTTGTTGTTATGTACTCAAGGTTGTGAATGTGCAACCTTAAACTAGAAGCATGTGTTCTAGAAGGTCTTAGACTAATGGCCTTCATCACTTTTTGAGGGATTTTTTTGCTAAAATTTAAAGTAGTATAAGCTCAGTCATAATTAATTGAATGAGCTGTAGCATCCTTATGGAACATAGCTGAATTTAGGTTCTATTTAGCCTTCGCTTTCCTATTGGTGTTAGAGGTTGGAGCTTAGAACTTGTTATACTAAAAAACTACTAGCACGGCCTTGGTTTAATGGTTGGTTGATGTTTTTATTTGTTTGGTTAGTTGCTCAATGATTAAGCCAATCTTGATAAAGTTATTCTAGCTCAAATAGTGGAGATGATCAGTGTACTCGGAACCTACGTATAATTAAGGTCTTACTTAGCATCATTAATCAAGATTAGACATTGAACTCAAGATTTAAACCCTTAGCCCCAGCTCTCATTCTAACTAGGACTTAATTCCCACCAAAAGACTCTCAAAGTGTCCCAAAACAATCACCTTAAATGGAAGGAAAAAGTTGTCCAAAACCAAAACAGTTTACTCAAGTGCTACACTTTAATTCATCATTACTCTTACTATATAACTCAGATAAGCACCATATTTATAGCAATGGAAACCAAAATCTAAGCACTAAAATCATTATGAAGATCCCACTCTATAAATAAATCATAAGCCATTCAAAAATAGTCCACAAGTTGGAAGCTAGTTAAACCTGTTATGAACAGGTTCAGAAATTCAGTCAAATTCACAGAATTTCTGGTACTAATTGACAATGAATTAGACAATAAAACTTATACCTGTTGGAAAGATCTATGAATCTAGTTTCTAACGCAACAAACGGATCTAAATTTCTAGTTTTCTACCCCAAGTTATGACCAATTTCCCAAGACTGCACAGTGCTGTCTGAACAGCACTGTAGCTACGGGAAAATCTGTTTTTCCAGCCTTAAAAAGGTTACCAAATCACACCAAAATATCCAGAACTGAACTTTAAAATGTCTAGATCATGATAGGATATCAAACTACAAGATTTGGTGACTCATTTCACCATATTCACAGAAGGAAAGAACTAAAACTCTTCTTTTGAATCATTTTCAGTCAATGGAAACTCAAGAAAAATCTCAAAGAAAGAACTCATTTTTCCTCTCACTTTCACCTTTCTATTCTAGTGCAATTCATTTATCTGCTTTTGGATTTGGAATTTTGGGTCTTGTCTTCCCAAGATTATGTCTTATTGAGTGGTCACGTTGTGTTTGATGTAAGAGACTCATGATAAAGATCATCTCTTACTCTACTTGTGAATGTGGTTTTCCAAATTTGCGAGCATGTAATTTTTGTTTTACATAGCATTTTTATTTCCTTCAGCTTTGCATATAAACACATAAGAAGTTATGTGAGGTGTATAGCAACAGCAGGCCATTCTATAGTGGTCATCTCATCAGTGAATTTCTAAGCTCTAAAGAATGGTCAAAGTCCCAGGGTTAACAGTGGCTATTGTCTTGTTTTTGGCACTTTGGTGCCACCTTGTTTGGGAGAGTTGGGCTTCATTAATCAAGATTAGACATTGAACTCAAGATTTAAACCCTTAGCCCCAGCTCTCATTCTAACTAGGACTTAATTCCACCAAAAGACTCTCAAAGTGTCCCAAAACAATCACCTTAAATGGAAGGAAAAAGTTGTCCAAAACCAAAACAGTTTACTCAAGTGCTACACTTTAATTCATCATTACTCTTACTATATAACTCAGATAAGCACCATATTTATAGCAATGGAAACCAAAATCTAAGCACTAAAATCATTATGAAGATCCCACTCTATAAATAAATCATAAGCCATTCAAAAATAGTCCACAAGTTGGAAGCTAGTTAAACCTGTTATGAACAGGTTCAGAAATTCAGTCAAATTCACAGAATTTCTGGTACTAATTGACAATGAATTAGACAATAAACTTATACCTGTTGGAAAGATCTATGAATCTAGTTTCTAACGCAACAAACGGATCTAAATTTCTAGTTTTCTACCCCAAGTTATGACCAATTTCCCAAGACTGCACAGTGCTGTCTGAACAGCACTGTAGCTACGGGAAAATCTGTTTTTCCAGCCTTAAAAAGGTTACCAAATCACACCAAAATATCCAGAACTGAACTTTAAAATGTCTAGATCATGATAGGATATCAAACTACAAGATTTGGTGACCATTTCACCATATTCACTAGAAGGAAAGAACTAAACCCTTCTTTTGAATCATTTTCAGTCAATGGAAACTCAAGAAAAATCTCAAAGAAAGAACTCATTTTTCCTCTCACTTTCACCTTTCTATTCTAGTGCAATTCATTTATCTGCTTTTGGATTTGGAATTTTGGATCTTGTCTTCCCAAGATTATGTCTTATTGAGTGGTCACATTGTGTTTGATATAAGAGACTCATGATAAAGATTCATCTTTTCTCTACTTGTGAATGTGGTTTTCCAAATTTGTGGGCATGTAATTTTTTTTTTACATAGCATTTTTATTTCCTTAAGCTTTGCATATGAACACATAAGAAGTTATGTGAGGTGTATAGCAACAGCAGGCCATTCTATAGTGGTCATCTCATCAGTGAATTTCTAACTCTAAAGAATGGTCAAAGTCCCAAGGTTAACAGTGGCTAGTTGTCTTGTTTTTGGCACTTTGGTGCCACCTTGTTTGG